>CABHPP010126886.1:0-44243 GCA_902168425.1 Peromyscus attwateri | reverse complement strand
GCTTTCTGTGGAAACAAAATCAGAGCTTCCTTTCCAAAGCAACATATTCTTACATCCAAATTTTGAAGTCATGGTATTTTTAAAATATACATATTGGTTTAACTCAGCTTCTTTTACAATCAAATATCTCTCTGCAGTTAAGAATACCAAAGACAACACAATGCAGATTCTCTGTGTGATATCCATCTTTACGTGGCTTATATTTTATACTACCTTTACTGTCTCTTTAAAGACTTCATTTTTCAAAACTATCTTTTTTTATATAACTGTATATATTTCTTTTTATCTCTCTTTAAAGCCTACGTACATTTTTACACACATTTTAAAGCATTTAAAGTCTTGTTCCATCTGAATCTGTCTTATTGTGTACCTGTTACTTTAAACTGCAGCATTCTAAGACTGAAACGGTGCTGTGGCTGCTGGCTCCGCCCACCTCAGCTTCCCAACATGGCGGTGATACGTTTACCGTCAGCTCTGGGAGCCTTCGTGGGTCTATGCTTCTATCAAAGCAGCGTTTAGCCCAGAAACCTCTTCTTTTTGTTTTGTGCTAGGAAAAGCTAAATCCACCATGCAGCTTAATGTGCCACTTGCAGAGGCCTCATTCCCGCCATACTGCAGGTCGAATGCACACGCCAGGAACCCACAAGTAGCTCAAGCTGGCAAGCTGCCGCTCATTTGAGAGAGATAATTAGGAAGCTGTTTTTAGCTCCGTTTTAGAATCTTTTCTCAGGTTTTAGGTGGAAATTCCTGCCCCACGTTCTGGCACCATTTTTAGCTAGAGTTTTCCTGCCTGGCCCACAGTCAGGATAAATCTCTTTCACCTGCCAGTCCCACAGCCGCTCAGACCCAACCAAGGAAACACAGAGACTTCTATTGCTTACAAACTGTATGGCCGTGGCAGGCTTCTTGCTAACTGTCCTTATATCTTAAGTTATCCATTTCCATAAATCTATATCTTGCCACATGGCTCGTGGCTTACCGGCATCTTTACATGCTGCTTGTCCTGGCGGTTGCTGGCTGGCAGGCTGGCAGGCTGTCTCCTTCTGCCTTCCTGCTCTTTTAATTCTCTGTTAGTCCCGCCTACTTCCTGCCTAGCCACTGGCCAATCAGTGCTTTATTAGCAACACATTTGCCATACAGAATATCCCACAGCACTGTATCTCTAGCCCCCCATTATGTATTTATTTATTTTTGAGGCAGGATCCCATGTACCCCAGTCTGATTGTGAACTCTGTACATAGTTAAACATTACTTTGAACTTATTGATCTTCCTGCCTCCACCTCAATAAGTGCTGGGATTACTGGCAGGTGGCACCATAGCAGGCTACCTCTATTTATTATTTTTTTTCATTAAAATTTATTTATTTATTTTTTGCGATTTTTCCTTTTTTCTTTTTCTTTTTTTTTAGATTTTTATTTATTTATTTTTTTAATTACACTCATGATATTCATTAATTACATTCATGATATTAATCACATTTGTGGTATTCATAGATTACATTCACAGTATTCATTCAATTATATATATATATATATAATTTATTTTTATTTAAGTTCTCTGTATGAGTGTTTTACCTGCATGTATGTATATGTACCATGTGTGTATGGTACCACAGCTGAAGGTATCTGATCCACCTGGAATTGGAGCTGCAGAAGGTTGTGAGCTGTCATGTGGGAATTGAATCCAGGGCCTTTGGAAGATCATCCAGTGTTCTTAACTGCTGAGCCATCTCTCCAGATCCCCTATTTTATAGATTTACTTACTTTTATTTTATTTATATGAATGTTTTACCTTCATGTATGTCTTTTTACCTTGTGCATGCAGTGCTTGAGGATGCCAGAAGAGGGTACTGGATCCATTTGGAACTGGAGTTACTTATACTTGTTAGTGGCTGTGTGGGTGCTGGGGATTGAACTCACATACTCTGGAAGAGCGGTTAATTCTCATAACCATTGAGCCATCTCTCCAGGCCTCTATTTCCTCTTACACTGAAAAAGAGAAATTGTATATGTTAGAGACTGTACAAATTTTATCACAGAATGATTATATTATTTTATTTTACTATAGCAATATTTTCTCAACTTCCTAGATAACTTTTATTGGTGTGTATTATGTGTATAATGTTTCATTTATTTACACAGTGTACTCTACCATATTCCCTCTCCATTCCCTTTTGCTGCTGCCCTCCCATCTTGTTTTCTCCCTTCTTCCAAATAGTTCCCGTTATACTTTTATGCCACTCCCACTATAGATTATGTTTTCCTGAAGATGACGTATTTTTAATGGTTGAATAAGACTGCATTATGTACATTTTCTTTATCCAGTCATCCATTACAGGCACCTAGGCTTTTTCTATGACGTGGTTATTAGGAGTAGTGCTGCAGTGAGCATGGGTATGCAGGTATCTCTATCATGTCCTTCATTGCTTTCCGATTCTACTCTAGAGTGGTGCAATAAGAGCAGATGGTAGTAGTTCTGTTTCCAGTTTTGTGAGGCACTGCCATAGTGATTACCATAATGGCCGCACTAATTTGCATCCCCAAATGTGAATGAGGAATTTACACCTCAACCCTCTCATCCTTGCTAACGTTTGTTTGTCTTCTTGATGCTAGCCATTCATTTTAGCTGGAGTGAGATGGAATCTCAGTGTAGTTTTTTTTGAATTTGCTTGATACCTAAAGGATGCTGATCGTTTTTTTTCATGGGTTTATCAGTCATTTGTACTTCCTTTGAGAATCATTCATTGACTGGATTATTTGTTCTGTTTTTTAAGTTTTAATTTTTTTATGTTTTGAAAAATAATCACTTAACAGATGGATAGCTGGTAAAACTTTGTTCCATTCTGTGAGTGTCTCTTCATGCCAATGCTTGTCACTATTGCAGCATCTCTTTAATGTGTGCAGTCTCATTAGTTAATTCTTGCTATTATTTTCTGGCCTATTAGAGTTCTGTTTGAGAAAGCCATTGCCCATCCTTATATCTAGAAATGTTTTCTGCATGTTTTTTTCTGATAGCTCAAAATTATAAGGTCTTTGATCCATTTTGAGTTGATTTTTTTTCTATGAGGTGAGATAACTATCTTGATGATAACCTTATACTTTTAACTATGGGTTATATTTAGCAATGGTTAATAAATTCATGCTAAATTATTTGGTTCCTTTTTCATTCTTTTTGTTAGCTGATCTCTGTAGTATGCAAATGGGAATTGGCTTGGTATTGTTTTAGGTTTACCCAAACAATGCTTCCTTTGACAGAGTTAATTATATGTGATATGGGAGATTTTGTAAATACTTAGTTTAATATGTTTTGAAAAGAAACAAACCTTGCCATTTATTATGCTAAATGTATTTAATGCCTTTAAATCACAAACTGTAAATGGTAGAATTTAATTCTCCAGCAGGTGGCAGTCTCATCAAGAGAATTCTTAACACTTTTGAATCTTTACTACACAGCTACTAACAAAGTTACTTTGTAGTAGAAAGACAATTGATGTGAAAGCATATACTTCAGATTATATAATTTGAGCATGTATTTTCAAGGAGAAAATAAAATTTATTTAAAAAATAAAAATAAAAATATAAAATTTCCATCACACCTCACAGTTGAAAGAATAATATACTGAACTCTGGGTGTACTCAGCACCCATCTGGAATTCTGATTATTAAGTTTTTTTGAAAGACTTCAGTTTTTATTAGGAAACAAGTCACTAATTTATTTTTTTGCACTCACGGCACCTCATATATTGATATTTCATATATTGATATTGATATTCTGCAGTTGTCTCTCTCAACCCTTATCAGAAAGTACTATGTTTATCTCAGCTCCTAGAAGAGTGCTTGAAACAAAGAATTTTAGAGTTAGTTACCCTTATTTAACACTTTCTCCTCTGAGCACTGTTGTAAGCACTGTGACCTATGAGTGTAGGTACTACTGTGTTGTTTCACAGTTGAGGGAAGTGAGGTGTGGAGGTTTAATACCTTATCTATGGTCAGACAGATAATTTTGAGTTGAGTCTGCCTACTACTATAATTCATATTTCTACTTTTCCATGTCTGTTTATGAATTCAGATAAATAAATGAAGTGTTTAATTTTTATTGCCTTAAACCTATTGCAATATGAAATACATTATTTAATCCTGTATGTAATTAAATACTGTATTTAAGAGATATGAGAACTGCTCCCTGTCTCAAGAATTTCTACTATTTTTTACTTTTCTGACTTACCCATGTTAGATGTGACATATAAAGCTTTAAGAACTGGACACAAGATAGAGAACACAAATAGTAATTGTTACATTTGTACTTAGTTTTTGATTAGCCATGAGACAGTTCAATTGTTTTGACAGCACAGGAGAACGAAAGATGCTATTATGATTACTACATTTGTGTATGTGATGGAACAGAGGCTTAACAGTAGTAACTCAGGTTACCAGGCCAGAAACTAGAGCCAGAATTTAACCGAGGCCATCTGGTTTCTGAGTATTATATTCTCTTTTTTTTTTTTTTTTAAAGATTTATTTATTATGTATACAGCATTTATGACTGCGGGCCAGAAGAGGGCGCCAGATCTCATTACAGATGGTTGGGAGCCACCATGTGGTTGCTGGGAATTGAACTCAGGACCTCTGGAAGAACAGACAGTGCTCTTAACCGCTGAGCCATCTCTCCAGCCCCGTATTATATTAAGGATGGAACGTAATTAGATCTTGATTATATACTAGGCTTAAAATTAATCAAAGAAATGAGAAGATAAATAAATTGGCCATCTTTTGGTGAATTTCAGAACAAATTGAAAGTGAGACCATAAATGTTGGGGCACTCAAATAATTTTTGAGTGATTTCAAGTCTACCATGCTATGAGAGAAAAGCCAAGTGATTTATGCAACAGAAGACTAACAGTTAACAACTGAGGCAGGAAAAACAAGGTGATTGTTGACTTATATGAGGTACTGAAGGGCTGCATGTTAAAATACCTTGTCAGTGATCAGGTCAAGCTCTTCCATTGCTTCCAAAGCAGAAATGATCATTTCTATTCGTGACCAGCTGACCTTTCCTCAGGTTTGAGTATTACCACATGTAGAAATATGGTGGCATGTTTTCCTGGACCCTTCACATTTCTGGGGATTTCAAAGACTGTATTTAGCATTTAAAAATATTAATACTAATGTATTAAGATATTATTATGATATATTATAACAATATTACATAAAATAATATATACTATATTATAAAATATTATTGTAACATGAATGTTAGAAGGTCTTATTAATAAAACCAAACCCGGAGCCAGGCATTGGGGTGAACACTGAAAGATCAGAGAGACAGAACAGGCCACAGCTAACCTCACCTCGCCAACTTCTCAGCCGATCCTGTTTCCTGAAACTGGAAGCCTTTGAGTTCTCATCTGGAATGAATCTCAGCTGAACTGCTGCTGAAAGCCTAAAAGCTTAACCAGGCTCTAGTTCCTGGTTCTCATGCCTTATATACCTTTCTGTTTCCTGCCATCACTTCCTGGGATTAAAGGCATGTGTCACCATGCCTGACTGTTTCCAGTGTGACATTGAACTCACAGAGATCCAGACAGATCTCTGCCTTCAGAATGTTAGGATTAAAGGTGTGTGTGATACCATTTTCTAGCCTCTATATCTAGTGACTGTTTTTTTTCTCTGACCCCAGATAAGTTTATTATTTGGGGAACACAATATCACCACATATTATAATCATTATAGTGTTAATTATCACCTACTTGGATGCTTTGAGTAGATTTTTCAGTTTATGCTCCATGATCAAAAAATGAGAAAGGCTTTTTTTTTTTTTTTTTGCCATATTTTTTTTTGAAGAGTTGTTTTTTGTTAAGCATTACTCTTTATTTTGCATGAAACAGTTCAAACAAACAATGCTCCATACATTAGTAGATGGGATGCTTTATAATTTCCTAACAACAAGAAGTATCTAATGATGGTAATTTTAGACTTTGTGAAAGGGTATTTGGGAAGAGATTTTAATTTAGGATATTACTACACCATTCTGTTCCCAGGGTTATCCTCTTGTTTGGTGTGCAAGCTAAAATGAATTAATTCTTCAGCATCCTGAGTACAATGATTAGCTTTGCTGCAAGCTCACAATTCAGTTTGCACTAAGAGCTGACATTGCTAGAAAAGAAGGATTTATCTGAGTTACTTTTTAAAATTAACATTTAACTTACCATTTTAACAAAGTACACATAATGGGGGATACTGGGATATTTCTGTACATATATAAATTTTGTATCATAATGCCCATCCACCTTTGTTCTATCTAGCACCTTCCCCAGCTCCGTTGTTTTGTATTAGTGAGTCTGTATTCCCATTGCATCCCCTAATAAATTGAGATAGAGACTTTTGTGGACTCTCACATCACTTCTACCTTATTTTTTGTGATGTGGTCTGTCACTGAATCTGAACCTCTTGAGTTTGGCTAGGTTGGTTGAGCAGTGATCCAGTTTGTCTCCACCACTGGGGATTACCCTCCAGCACTGGAATTACAGATAGGCTGTCATATTTAGTTTTTACAACTCAGGTTCTCAATGCTTGCATGGGAAGCATTTTGCTAATTGAACTATCTTCCCAACTCTTGTCTTGTCTGTCTCTCTGTCTCTCTCTTTCTCTTTCTCTCTCTTTTTAAATATAGTGTCTTTCACCAATCTTGGACTTACTGATTAGGGTAGCAAGGCTGCTACAAGATATTTGCCAGTCTATATTTCCTAACTCTGGGATTATATGTTTGATCAACCATGCTACACACACACACACACACACACACACACACACTCGCATGCATGTTTAGGGTGAGTTCTTGGGGTTGAATACAGGTCTTCATTCTTGCACAGAAAGTATTTTACCAATTGAGTTATTTTCCTAGCTTTTGTATTTTATTTTTAATGGTAGATTAATATTCCATGTGTAAATATGCCACATTTTCTTCACTTGTTCACTGAAGCGCATCTGGGTTGGTTAGTTCCTTATTCTTGGCTATTGTGAATAGTGCTACAATAATATGGAGGTGAGAGAGCATTTTTAGTATAAAGTTTTAATCTTCTTTGGCTATTCATTCATACTTTCCTAAACCTTCTCTCATATATCTCCATTGGTGGAATTGTGGGATCATATGGTAGTTCTAGAACAACACTAATTTATATATATATATATATATATATATATATATATATGTCTGTATGTATGTTATATGTATATATATAGTAAGAAATTATACATATTTAAATAAATATATGAGTTCCCATGTGCCTACATTCTCACCAGGATTTGTTATTTTGTTATTACTTTTTCATTAGCTTGTATTAATTGTACAAAATAATAAGATTTCTTGTCTTGTTTTAGAAATGCATGTATAGTGTGTTTTAAAAAATACTTTCATTTCACAGTCCCTTTATCCAGTCAACCTCCCTGCTCTCCTTCCCCTCTGGTTCTCAGATAGTCCTCTATTACTTTGATTTCTTCTTCTTACTTTCAGTTTATAGTCTACATGTGAGAATATGCTATATTTGTATTTTTTATTATACTTTATTAATTATTTGTGTGTATGCACATGTAGGCACATGCCTTGCCACAGTGCATGTGTGGAGGTCAGAGAACAACCTGTGGGGAGTCCAGTCTCTCCTTTTACTCTATGGGCTCCAGGGATTGAACTCATATTGTTAGGTTTGTGTGGCAAGCACCATTACTCACTGAGCCAACTTGCCAACCTCTGTGTTTGTCTTTCTAACTCTGGCTTATTCACTTACCATAACATCTGTTATTTTGCTATATGGCACACTTTCATTTATCATTGTGCTTGAATAAAACTATATTATGTATATGTGCCATATTTTCTCTTTAAAAACTTTTAATAACTTAATTTAATTATTTATTTGATGTGCATTGGTGTTTTGCCTGCATATGTCTGTGTGAAGGTGTTGGATCCTCTGCAACTGGAGTTAGAGACGGTTGTGAGCTGCCATGTGGTTGCTGGGAATTAAACCCGGGTCCTCTGGAAGAGCAGACCGGTGTTCTTAACTGCTGAGCCATTGCTCTAGCCCCTGTATTTTCTTCATTCATCCATCCGTCAGTGGAGACAAAGGCTGATTGTATAATTGGTTATAGTGAATAATAGACTTGAATGTGCAGGTATCTCTGTTGTGTGTTGATTTAGGTTTTTTTTTCCCCTCTGTATATACTCCGGAGTGGTATGGTTGGATCAGATGATAGTTTTATTTTTAGTGTTTTGAGTAGTCTCCACACTGATTTGCATAGCGGCTGTACTAATTTGAATTCCCACAACAGATTCTGAGAGTTATTCCTCCCTCTGCATTCTTCCTATCATTTGTTGTTTGATTTCTCCATAATAACCATCTGACCGGAGTGAGATGGAATCTCAATTTTTTTGATTTGCATTTCTGTAATAGCTAAGTGTGTTGATCATTTTTTCATGTAATTATTGGTTATTTGCACTGCTTACTTCATTTTCCAATTTATTGATTGGGTTACTTTCCATTTTTAGGTGCTTGATTTTTTTTTTTTGGTGGTGTTTATATATTCTGTATATTTTTCCTGGCAGATGAACATCTGGCAAAGGTTTTCTTACAATTTGTAGGCAGTCTCTTTATGCTGGTAATTATTTCCTTTGCTATGCAGAAACCTTTTAAATTTAATTTTGATGTAGTCTCATGTACAATCCATGCTTTTAGGTGTCAAGCTGTTAGAGTCATAGTCAGGAAATTTTTGCATCTACCTATATCACTTTTTTTGTTTATGTCTTTGGAACACATTATTTCACTTTCTGTTGTGCTGCTTAGCTTGGAACTCATTATGTAGACCAGGATAGCCTTAAACTCACTGCACTTCTCTTGTCTCATTCTTCAGAATGCTGGGATTATAGGCATGTTCCTTTGTGCCCAGATGTATGTCTGTATTTTCACTTGGTTTCTGTGTTTTTTTTCAGTGCAAGTTTCAAGCTTTCAAATCTTACATTAAGGCCCTTGGTCCATTTTGACTTGTATAACTTCTATACTTGGGGATTTATAATTTTAATTAATTGTCTGGGACAGTCATACATTTTAAATTTTTAAAAATTTATTGAGATTTGTTTGGTAACCTGATATATGGTCAGTCCAGGAGAATGTTTCATGTGCTGATAAAAACTGCATATTCAGCAGCTATTGGATGAAATGTTTTCATATATCTTCATTAAATCTGTTTGCCTTGTATGTGATCCAGTTTACATGTTTGCTTGTTGACTTTCTGTTTAGCTCATCTGACCATGTAGAAAAGTGGGAGCCAAAGTCTGGCACATATGCTATACTTGAGTATCTCTCTCCCTTTGTATTTAATTGTTCTTGCTTTATGCATTTGGAGGGTTTCATGTTTGGAAAATATAAATTTATACTTGTTGCATCTTGTTGAACTGTACCTTTTATTAATAAATAACAAGCTTCATTATCTCTTCACATTTCCTTAATGTTTATCTGATATTGTTGCTATTCCTGCTCATTTTTTTCTACTTTCATTAGCATGAATTTTTCTAGCTCTTTACTCTTAACCCATGCTTACCTTTACCTATAGCTGGTAGGCAGCATGCCGTTCAGTGTTTTTTTTTTTTGTTTTTTCTTTTTAAAAATTCATTCAGCCTATGTCTTTTGGTTGGCGAATTTAATCTACTCTTGTTCTATGTTGTTCATAAGTATGAAGTTTCTGTCATGTTGGTAACATTCTGTTTTGTAAAATTTTGTTGCTTCCTTTTTTTTTTTTTTTTTTTTTTTTTTTTTAGTATTTCTTTGTGATTAGGTAGTTTTCTGATATCCATTCAATTCACTTTCCTTCTTTAGATGCATCTGTTGTTCTAGTGAATTTTGTCCATTTGTTGGGTTGAATGATACTATTCACCATCATTTCATTTCTAGTGTTGGATTCCCTAAAATATTTCTTTTTTTTTTTTTTTCTTGGACTGAACTCAGGTCCTTGCGCCTCTACCACTGAGCTAAATCCCCAACCCCTAAAATATTTCTTATAATGCTGGTCTGGTGGTGATAAATTCCTTCTATTTTTTGCTTGTCTATGGATTTCCTTTAGTTTTAAAGATAATTTTGTTTGGTGTAGTATTTTTTTTCTTAATGTAGTTCAACTCTTTTTTTTTTAAAACCCTAATCTGGAAAGTCCTTTCTTTATTTATTTATTATGTATACAGTGTTCTGGCTGCGTGTTTGCCTGCAGGCCAGAATAGGGCACCAGATCTCATTACAGATGGTTGTGAGCCACCATGTGCTTGCTGGGAATTGATCTCAGGACCTCTGCAAGAGCAGCCAGTGCTCTTAACCGCTGAGCCATCTCTCCAGTCCGTAGTTCAACTCTTATCTTTCCATCTTCTGACTTGTATTTCTTTCTTCTTTTTTTCCCCCCCAGAGCTGAGGACTGAACCCAGGGCCTTGCGTTTGCTAGGCAAGCACTCTACCACTGAGCTATCCCCAATCCCCTGACTTGGGTTTCTATTAAGAAATATGCATTAAATTTGATGGACCTTCCATTAAATGTAACTTGATATTTTTCTTTTGTTTTTAGGATTGTAACTTTGTTTGATATTTGAATATAGTATATGTCTTTATGAAGCTCTATTTTTCTATTTTAGTTGCACCTGGCTAAGGTTATTTGTGCTTCTTGGATGTTTATGCCTAAATTTGACGATTGGGAAATTTTCATCCATTATTTTGTGAAACTTTTTTATTGCTCTGTCCCTTCTATTCATCTTCTGGAATCATCAGAATCCATATTTATGATCTGGCAGTGTGTTGTATTAATTTTGTAGTTTTTTTCATATCCTGCAGTACCTTTCTAATTTCTTTGTGTTATTTGTCTAAATTCTCTTACATCTCACTGAGTTTCTTTGGGAGCATTATTTTTCATTCATTTCAGATTTCTTTTTAAATTAGGGTCTATTCCTGTGTAATTATTGTTTTCCTTTATAGGTGCCATGTTTTCTTATTTCTTCTGTTCTTATGTTGTCACCTGTGCATTTGATATAATGTTCATTGTTTCCAATTTTATGAACTAGATTCCTAGAATTGCAGAGCATGGATAGGTTCTTCATACTCACTAGGAGCAAAGTTGAGTAACCAGCTGCCATGCCAAGGTTAAGGGGTGTTATGAGACCTTCCCTAGACCCTTTCCAGTATATGTTTATTGGGACTCTGATCTCTGGTTCTTCACTTTATAGAGTTGGGACTTCATCAGAATCCCTTAGGTCCCTATACTCAGACATAGGTAAGTCAGGGGTCTTATGGCAGTGTCTACAATCCTCATTGGAAATAAATGTCATGGCTGCTACTTCAGAGACAAGGTTCAGGAGGGTTTTTCCTAGCCTGGGTCCTCACAAGTGTAAAGGTGGGGTATTTTAGATTCTAGGTCACAGCAAGGAGTTGCAGGAAGCAGGTGGCCCTTGAGCAGGTTGGTTGGGACTTTACCCAGATTTGGCTGTGCAAGTTCTGATTGATAGAGAGGAGAGAAGTGAAGACTCCAAAAGTCCAATTTTAGGTAGTAGTGCACTTCACTTTCCTTTGAATTGCTAACCACTCTTTCTACTGCATAAAAATTTCAGTATATCTGTATCATAGTTTTTCCTCTAGACTGAGGCTGTCTCTCCTTGAAATTGCTCACTGAACTAGTATGGAGAAGCCTTTGGGACCCGAGGATAGAATGCAGGGGATTCTATTGACAGCTCAGACAGTAGGATCCTTCCTAAGACATCTGCCAGTTACAGTACAATATGAGGATGTTTGGGATGGAGACCTCTAGTACCAGCTTGCTATGAAGAACCCAGGTCTTTATTTTGTATGTTTCCAAGGTGCCTGATTTTGTTCTTGTGAATATTGATCATATATACTCTGTCCCCTTAAACAGCACTTGGTGGGGAGTTTCTTCCCTTCCTACAGAGCTGTGTGGCTCCCAGTGATAGAGTATGTTTCTCTTATTATTTTAATATCTATATTCTGAATTTCATCTGGTTACCCACTCTTACTGTTGCCGTCCATCCCTTTCTGACACCCACGAATTGTCCGTGCAGCTATGCATCTAGAGAAGGAAGGAAAGTGCTACAAGGTCATTACTGGAAGGCACTGATCATAACAGATGATACAGAGTAACAATTAAGACCCAAACACTTTGAACATTAACAGAATAATTCAGAGATGTTTCCATAATACCTACTGCTTCAGTGCTTAATTTGTGCTGTCTGGCTTGAGCAAAGATATATAATGAGAAGGGGAAGTGATAAGTGTCATACCCTGTAGCCTGAGTAATTGACAGGTACCTTTCCTTGTGTTATTTCCTCCTCCTCCTCCTCCTCTTCTTCTCTGGCAGTTTATTTATTTATTATTTTACATCCTTGCTACAATTTTCCCCCGTCCTCCCCTCCCAGTTCCTCCCCCTCATCTCCCTTCTGTTCCCACTCCCCAGTCCACTCCTCTGTTTCTGTTTAGGAAAGGGCAGGTCTTCCATGAGTATCAACAAAAACATAGCATATAAAGTTACAGTAAGACTTAAGGCTCCCCATATATTAAGGCTGAACAAGGTGACCCAGTATGAGGAGTAGGGTTTCAAATGTTAGTAAAAGAGTCAGAGATAGCCTCTTTTCCCGTTGTTAGGAGTCCCACAAGAGTACCAAGGTACACAACTGTCACATATATGCAGAGTGCCTATGTCAGTTCTGTGCAGGCTCCCCGGTTGTTGGTTCAGTCTATGTCAGCTCCTATGAGCCCAGGTTAGTTGATTCTGTGAGTTTTCTTGTGATTCCTTGACCCATCTGGCTCCTACAATCCTTACTCCCTCTCTTCTGCAGGATTCCCTGAGCTCCACCTAATGTTTGGCTGTGAGTCTCCATATATTTCCATCAATTGCTGGATGACGCCTCTGATGACAGTTGGGCTATGTACCAGTCTGGTCACAGGAGATGGCTAATTTAGGCTATGTATCCGCTATTGCTTGGTATCTTAGTTGCGGTCATCCTGGGAGATTCCTGGGAGATTCCTTTGTGCCAGGCTTTTACTTGACCCTGAAATACTTTCCCTTTTTAATAGTCTCTTTCAGTACTCTTCCCCTACATTCCCCCTCCCAATCTGATTGCTCATGTTTCCATCCCCACTTACCCTCAGTCTACCCACAAAATCTCTTCTATTTCCCCTTCCCTGGGAGACCCAGGCATTCCCCCCTCCCCGACCCCTCCTAAGCCCTCTTTGTTCCCTAGTCTCTTTGGGTTATGAATTGTAGCATAGTTATCCTTCAGTTTACAGTTAATATCCACTTATGAGTGAGTACATACCATGTTTGTCTTTCTTGGTCCGGGTTACCTCACTTAGAATGATTTTTTTTTCCTAGTTCCATCCATTTGCCTTTAAATTTCCTTGTATCCGTGTTTTTAACAGCTGAGTAATACTCCATTGTGTGAATGTACTACATTTTCTTTATCCATTCCTTGGTAGCGGGACATCTAGGTTGTCTCCAGGTTCTGGCTGTTACAAATAAAGCTGCTGTGAGCGTAGTTGAGCAAGAGTCCTTGTGGTATGATTGAGTATCCTTTGAGGTAGATTGATTCCCAGTTTTCTGAGGTACCACCACACTGACTTCCAAAGTGACTGCACTAGTTTGTACTCCCACCAGCAATGGAGGAGTGTTCCCCTTGCTGCACATCCTCTCCAGTATGAGCTGTCACTTGTGTTTTTGATCTTAGCCATTCTGACAAATATAAGGTGGAAGGAATCTCAAAGTTGTTTTGATTTGCATTTTCCTGATGATTATCGATTGTTGAACACTTCTTTAAATGTTTCTCGGCCATTTGAGATTCTTTTGTTGAAAATTCTGTTTCAATCTGTACCCCATTTTTTAATTGGATTATTTACTTTTGGATGTCTAGTTTCTTGAGTTCTTTATATATTTTGGAGATCAGCCCTTTGTTGGATGTGGGGTTGGTGAAGACCATTTCCCATTCTGTAGGCTGCCATTTTGTCCTGTTGACAGTGTCCTTTTTTGAGTAAAAGATTCTTAGTCATTGAGTACTAAAGAAAAATTACCTGTGAATTTTTCTTTTAACAGAATAGTTTTCTGTTATGGTTTGATATTATTAAAGTCAGTGGATGGTTGAATTTGAACTATTATTTTTTTGCTTTGGCTAATTTGATGTTAGGGTGCTAAGGATGTGTCTCCACGGGAGAGGACCTCACTACCAAGTCTCTAGGTTTGATCTTTAGCATCAAAAAAAGAAAAAAAAAAACCAAACAAAACAATATCCCCTTCTGCTAAGTTGATGTTAGGTCTTTTACCGAATTTTCTCCATAATTGTTTTTACCTTAGATTGCAAGTCATTATAGTTTTATTTAGAAAGAAGCTCAAGTCACTGACATGAAGTTGTCTAGATTTTAATTTCTTAGCTTGTTTTATTTTCTTATGTCAATTTATATATTCATAAACACTTTTAGCAAATTGAGTATTTATTTTAAAAAAATTAAAGGAGCCGGGCGGTGGTGGCGCACGCCTTTAATCCCAGCACTCGGGAGGCAGAGGCAGGCGGATCTCTGTGAGTTCGAGGCCAGGAAAGGCACAAAGCTACACAGAGAAACCCTGTCTCGAAAAACCAAAAAAAAAAAAAAAAAATTAAAGGAATAGTCCATACTCTGCATAATATTTTAAGTGCAGTTCTATAAACTTATTTGTCCTCTGTAGTTTTTATTCAAGGCAGCATGATTTAAATCCTGTTTTTTTCTTTTCTTCCTGTTTTAGAAGATAGAATATTGTTTGCATAAAAATACTTTCAATGTTCTTTCACAGTGATTTTAAGTGATAATTGGTAGAGAACAGTTGGCATTATCAAGTAATTTGTGTGGTAGATTTTTGGAAACTCCTATTTACCTCTCATCTTTTGGACTAGAATTTTCCTAGTAGGAGGATGTGGCACCATGGAGTAAGCATTAATTATGTGATAGTAATATGGTTACTCTTCGGGACTTTATTTTAAGGAATACTTTTCCATATATAGTAGTTAGGGTTTCTATTGCTGTTATAAAACACCATGACCAGCTGGGCATGGTGGTGCATGCCTTTATCCCCAGCTCTCAGGAGGCAGAGGCAAGTGGATGTCTATGAGTTCAAGGCCAGCTTGGTCGACAGAACGAGTTCCAGGACAGCCAGGACTGTTACATAGAGAAACCTGTCTTGAAAAACCCAAAACCAAACCAAACCAAAACAACCCACCATGACCAAAAGCAAGTTGGAGAGGAAAGGGTTTATTTGGTTTACATATCCTAGCTCATAGTTCATTGAGAGAAGGCAGGGACTCAAGGCAGGAACCTGGAGGCAGGAACTGAAGCAGAAGCCACAGATGAGTGCTGCTTATTAGCTTGCTTCCTTGGCTTGCTCAGTTACTTTCTTAGACAACCCAGGACCACCTGCCCAGTAGTGGCACTACCCAAGGAGGCCTGGATGATATTCCATCAGCTAATAATCAGTGAAATGTCCCATAGACTTGCCTACAGGACAATCTGATGGAGCCATTTTCTCAGTTAATCTTCCCAGAAATTTCTAGGTTTGAGTCAAATTGACAAAGACAGCTAGTACACTATATAAGTAACGAAAACATACATTTTCTGTAATGTATTCTTATATGTTGATTGATATCTTAGACTTACTATGAAATCTTGCTTGGCTAGGAGCTTTTTTTTTTTTTCTTTCCGAGACAGGGTTTCTTTGTGTAGCTTTGGAGCCTGTCCTGGAACTCACTTTGTAGCCCAGGCTGGCCTCGAACTCACAGAGATCCTCCTGGCTCTGCCTCCCGAGTGCTGGGATTAAAGGCATGCACCACCACCGCCCGGCGGCTAGGAGCTTATATGTAGACCAGGTTGGCCTTGAACTGACAGAGATTCATCTGCCTTTGCCTTATGACTGCTGGGATTAAAGGTATGTGCTCCTCTGTGTGGCGGAGTTAATTTAAAAAAATTCTTAGTTGTAAAACTATAGACTCAGAAGAAATTGTATCAGTATTACAGAGAGGTTTCATATACACATATTCAGTTTTCTCCAATGGTAACCCTCTTACACAGCTATAGTTCAGTATCACAAGTCGGAAATTGACATTAATAAAATCTACAGACCTCTGTAGTGATAAGTGTCACCAGTCCTGCCTAGCCCTGTGGTCCTGCAGCTGCTTATAAAATAATCACCCAGAGGCTTAGTATTATTTACAAACTGTGTGGTCTATGGCAGGCCTCTTGCTAGCTAGCTCTTATATCTTAAACTCATTTCTGTTTATCTATGTTTTGCCATGTGTTCCTTGGCTTACTTACCTGTCTGTTGTTATATTGTTCCTTGGGCAGCAGGCTGGCATCTCTCTAGACTCTGCATTTCTCTTGCCTGTCTCTCTCCTTGGATTTCCCGCTTGCCTCTAAGCTGCCTTGCCATAGGCCAAAACAGCTTTATTTATTAGCCAGTGGGAGCAACACATATTCACAGCCTACAGAAAGACATCCCACAGCAGACCTCAGACCTCTTTGGTGCTCTTTTAGTAATTTTTTTGAGTAAATAATATACTCCTATGTTATAGTACAAATTTCACAATTTATTGTTTAAAAAATTTGTATAAACTGTGGAATATTTATAATATGCTGTATGTCAGTTTTTGTCTCCAAATCTCTCATACCTGATCCCTGGAGCTTTAGACAGTTCTCCATTTTCAACAAACACAATATTCAACAGTGACAGTAGAGGGTGCTGAAGGGACACTTCAGGAAGAAGATATTTTGCCTTCTGATGTGCTGCTGTGTTTATTTTTCTCGTTTTTTCCACAGATCTGGGAATGATGTACTATGCTAACTGCACATGCATATAGTCTCTCCATGATCTCATACCTTTGATTTTGGCACAGTGAGGCACCCATGCCAACCTCTCAGTAGAGACATAATGTGCTCCAGGCTCTGTACCACCTTGCTTCTGTGTTGGCATCAGGAATTTTGATTTTCTTTGCTCTTTTGCCTGGCACACTTAGCTGCCTGCTTACTGACTTTGCCTGGAGAGTCCAGCAAACTTTGTTTTCCGAAAGGCTGCATTCACTTCTGCCTTTATAGGATGATCTGAATGTCAGGGAAAAGATATTCCCCACCCTTTCCAAATTTGCTCTTACTTGGGGTACGTTCCTTTTCTTTATAATTATCCTCCTATTACAGTAAAAGATTTTTTTTAAAAATTTTAAAAACATTTTAAATTATGTCTATATGTTTGTGTCTGTGTGTAGAAGGTATGTGCATATGAGTGTAGGTCCCCGCAGAGGCTGGAGAAGTTGGTTTTGGAGCTGGCATTCCAGGTGGTTATGGATGGTGGGAGTCAAACTTGGGGGCACGGGAAAACAGTATGTGCTGTTAACTGCTAAGCCATCTCTCCAGGTTTAAGGTGGAAACTCGAGCCATTGGACGCCATTTGTAGCTGGAGAATTTTTCTTTAGCTCCCGCCAAGTCCCGCCAGTCCCAGAGCCCACTTATAAAATAAACACACAGACTTACATTATTTAAACTGTTTGGCCATTAGCTCAGGCCTATCATTGTCTAGCTCTTACTCTTATATTTAGTCCATTTCTATTAATCTGTACTTTGCCACGTGGCTCGTGGCTTATCGGTACCTTACATCTTCCTTGTCCTGGCAAGCGGCTCCAGTCGTCTCTCTCTTTCCTTTCTCTTTCCTCAATTCTCTTCTCTGTTAGTCCCGCCTATATTTCCTGCTTGGCTATTGGCCAATCAGTGTTTATTTATACAGAGCGATATCCACAGCACCCTAAGTATTTTTTTTATAGTAAACCTTTCCTGTTGAAATTATTATGTGCTCTATCCCCTTATTGGATCTCAATTGACAGTTTAATTGAACTAGTTTCTAATGACATTAGTTAGTCCCACAGATAAAGTTTGGAAGCAAAACAAACAAACCAACAAAACACAAATAATCATTTTAAATAGCCCTACCATGATAAGATAATAACTGATAAGATAATGACTACCATGTGATATTTTTTAACCATGTGTTTATCTTATTCCAGGTGTCTCCTACAGAGACTTTTTCATACCTTTTTTAACCTTTGTAAATAGCTTGTTAATATGAGGCAGCACAGTGAGGAACTGAATGAGAGCATCTTGCTCTTCTTTCCAAAGCCTTTCCATTGGACATCTTTGGGGCCTTTTAAGGCAGATAAATTTAGGGATAAGTTTATATGTTTATAGTAAGAGTAAAATTATTTTTATTTTACTAATAAAATATTACCTAGTTGATAACAGTTTATCTATGTTTTTAATGGAAGCAATTTAAAAGGACTTACTTTATGTGTCTGTCAATGTGTCTGTGTGAGTGTATGTCATGTGTGTGCCAGTACCTTTGGGGAGTTACAGGTGATTGTGAGCCATCTGAAGTAGGTGCTGGGAACTGAGCTCAGGTTGGCTGGAAAGAGCAGCAAGCGCTCTCAATCGCTGAACCATCTCTTCAGCCACCTTAATGGAAGCATTGGAAAAGAAAAAAATAATTTACAAAGATTTTTGGAACCTTTGAAGGGAAGAAGAAGGGAAACTTAATATTATTTAATTTAGTAGAGCTTTAAGACAACTTCTTAACAAAGTTAGGTGAATCTTTAAGTAATTTTAGAATTCAGTTTTAAGTTGTGCTTGTGTGTGTACACCAGTGTAGTAGTTACTTCTCTATTGCTGAGATAAAACACCACGACTAAGGAGGCTTATACAAGAAAATGTTTAATTGGGCTTATGGAGGGTTCTGGAGGGTTGGAATACATGATGGTGGAGTGAAGGCAGGTGAGAGTGCACATCTCCAACCTCAAGTAGAAGGCAGAGAGCTCACTGGGAATGGCAGGAGTTTTTCGAAACCTCAAAGCCTGTGTCCCTAGTGACAAAACTCTTCAATAAAGCCATACCTTCTAACCCTTCCCAAAGAGTTTCAGCAAATGGGACCAAGTATTCAAATGCTCCAGACTTATGGGCTACATTTTATTCAAACCACCACAATCAAGGTGCCCTTTTGAGGTTCAGATTGTAATATAGGGTTATTATGCTAAGATAATGTAAAAATTACAGTTTTGCCATTTATGTTCAATTGATTGAAAAGTTAGAGTATGATACTTTATATTTTCCAAAACAGTCAAAAGAAAAGAGGATGTATTAAAAACTGTTGGTATTGGTTTAGTCAGGAGCCTTGAGAAATAGATTTTTTTAAAAAATTTACAGTACTTTCATGTTTGTAACTTAAAAAACACTTAAAATTTAGGAGCTCATTCTTAAAGAACCCAAGGAGGTGTTGGAGAGAGCAGAGCAGGCAGGAAAGTATGAGATAAACCCACCCTGATTGACCTTAGGACACAAACTGTACATATGAACAACAATTACATTATTAATTATTATTAGCAAGAAATAAGGTAACTATAGAAGAACTAATACAGCAAATCATATAATTAAATTTAAAGGAGATAGTGTAATTTAAAATTTTGACTGCTAGAACAGTCAATTTTTTTTTTTTTACTTTGTTTCCAGTGATACAAGAATGTGTTTGGAAAATTATTTTCTGAGTTTATAAGCTTTATAGTGGCTATAGGCATGGTCTTTGCTGGACACCAAAAGGAAGCCTTTCAAGGCATTTCCTGTGCTTGCAGCAAGTGTAATCACTACTTACTGGAGTCATACTTGTGTAGAAATGTGCCGCTAAGAAAGCAAGCCTTTGCATAACAGGAAGGAGCAAATTAAGTGTTGACTGGTTAGCTGCCAGTATAAAAACCAACACTTTATTTTTTAAATGTTGTTAGGGATCAAACCCAGGACCTTATGTATGCCAGACAGCGTCCATACTTCTGAGCTATATATCCAACTCCTGGCACTATTTTGAAATTTTAAAAAGTTTATGTTTTATTTAGTTACATTCTTTACTCCCTATATACAATTCTGCATAGCATATTTTTATATTTTAGTATTGCTATGGTTAAAATAACTATTAAGTGTTAGTATGCATTGGCAGAATGACACTCTGGACAGGTAACAGTGCTTATTGAGTTATGAGACCTATTTAATAGCAATAATTTAATAAATTTGAGTGCATTGTTTAACTGATCTGGACATGGCTTTGCTTACCTAGTGGAGCTATTAGTAGCCTAGAAATTATAAAAAAAGGTGATTTTTAGAGCTTATGAAAACTTTTTCCAAATATAGTAGTATTGATGGGATTCCTGAAGCTATGTTAGCACCGGGAAGCGTGGGTAGTAGATAATAATTATTAATCATGTATTAGATAATATTGTCACCAGTATGATAGAACAGTTAGTAATGAGGTTATGTAATTGGTTTTTCTCTGAACTGAGTATATAATGTTAACATACTATATGGTCAACATGAATCTTAGGGTCAAAATTTTATTTTGTTAATCTGCCTTGATACAGAGAGACCACAGTATCTTTTTCTTATTTTAAAAATACTTTTTTTTTTAACTTACCTGGGTTAATTAATTATTACCTATAGATTTGGAATAACTATAAGGCAGATAAAATCTTTTGTTTTTCTAGGATCTAAATTATATCCTACCATATTAATAATGTATTAATTTTTAATGAATTATTTAATTGTACTTTTAGGGCAATTTCTGATCTTGGTTATTTTTATTTGTAAAATAAAGACCTGAGAATTTTGACAACTTATTTTTCTGATTTGAATATAATTTTTTGTGTATCTTGCGTTTTTATTTATTATGTTCCAGGAAAAACAAGCAAAGCTATTTGTGAGTATAAAACTTAGATTGTATAGTTATTATGAAAAGGCTTTTGCTCACTGGGCTTCTGTGTTCTTTTTGATACCTTATTTTTCCTTTCTTTTCCCCTAACATTTTCAGATGTTTTGGAATGTTATTAAGCCCAGGTCGAAACGTGAAGAACAGTGACATGCATTTACTGGATATGGTAATGACAATCTTAAGCATTCTAATCAAGTACAGAAGATAGTTATTTTATATTTAAAATTTTTTTTTCTGTTTTAAAAGTTTGTCATATTGTCAGGGTTTTTAATTTTAATTTTGTCATAGAAATAATTAAATTTGGATACTCAAAATTACTTATGAAGGGAAGATTAGGAAAATTTCTATCCAACAATCTACTGTAGGATGAAAGTATATAAAAGGAACCTGTTGTGAGAGTGCCATCTACTTTGTCTGTTTGGCTTCTTAAAGAAGGAAGATGCCTTTTCTTTGAGCCTAAAATAACAAACATGGTTATAACAAACATCTGCCATGTGCACCTTGTACCTTTCACTTATTAATGCACTGACAACTCAGGACTGTGATGATGCTTGTTTTCCTTGAAGCATCTCTCTTTCTGAGTTTGTACTTAGCAATGAATATTTACTGTATTTCTTTAAGGAATGCCATTAAGAGATTAATGATAAATGTTCAGAGGTTGGTGTTTGTTGTAAAGGCAGCAAGGCATCTTACCTCTTACACCCAAGTACCTTCTGATGTTGCTGTTAATAAAAACATTCATTTTAGATTTATAACACTACAGAAATATGTCAGAGTAAGCTGAAAATTCCTTTGTAAGTGTAGATTTTTATATAGTTTATATATTTTTATATATTTCAACTGTGTCTCATAAATTTAAGTATCACAGTGGGAAGCTTTTCTTTTAATTATTTCATAGTAATTATATCAGCATTAATTTTCTAGCATTATTGGAATGCTTTGTTCAAAGTTTTGGGCACCCATTTGTATGCCAAACGTTGTGTGAAGTATTGGGGTTTTAGATTTGTGCAAAATACAGCTCTTAGCAGCTGTGGGCTCTTAGTGTTGTTTTGAAATCAGACCCTTTAAGAGTGTAATTGCAGTGGGTTAAGGACTTTCTCAAGTGTATAGTGTGCTGTCTTAGGGTTTCTATTGCTGTGAAGAGACACCGTGACCATGGCAACTATTATAAAGGAAAACATTTAATTTGGGTGGCTACAATTCAGAGGTTTAGTTCATTATTGTCATGGCAGGAAACAAGGCAGTATGCAGGCAGACATGGTGCTGGAGAAGGAGCTGAGCATTTTTTCATCTTGATCCTGCAGGCAACAGGAAGTGATCCATCTCACTGGGCATGGCTTGGGCATATATGACACCTCAAGTCCGACTCAACAGTGACACACTTCCTCCAACAAGACCACACCTCCTAATAGTGCTAATTTCTTTGGGGGCCATTTTCTTACAAACTACCACATGTACCATGGACATAGAGAGAGGAAGTGTTGCCTAGATAGGTCAGGCAAGGACAACCAGTTATATGTATAAGCATAAATTAGTTATTGATCCATCTCTTTTACCCTCCTCAACAACTCATTGGTAATGAATGATGGTTTTCCTAAAGCAAGCCATAGCATTTTGGAGCCATGAGAATTCCATGTGTGTGTGGGGTCATTTTGAGAGTACTGAGGCATTAGAAAAAGGATGTTCTAGTTATGGTCTTTCAGAATCTAAAGGATTAAGATAAATCATTGCTAGAGATTTTCATCATGAAACCTAAAATCAGATTAGAGTTATAAAACTGATGTGAACTTCTGAGACTCCGTAGTCACTTCAGTGTATTTGACCCCACCTTTTAGTCATCGTGATCAAAGGCTCTGACAGTGTTCATTTTCCTGGAAGAGAAGTGGGCTTACCTGCACAACAAATAGTCAGGCAGTGCTAGGCTTTGCATTTTTAGTATATGTGCTGCCGAAGCGAGCACAGGCTTTGCATTTTTAATTATCAGTACTCATTATTTACTGTTACCTGGTGTTGTTAATCTTCATGATATCTTAATAGGTGGACGCTGACCCTTAGCTAGATTCTGTCTAGTAACAAGGAACTCAGTACCTTATATTGAAACTGAGGAGGTGGTTCTGGTTACTGACAAGTTATTTGGAAAGCACAAGTTACACTTTTTGCAACTTTGCCTAAATACTTTTGATTTTGTTCCTTATAGTAAGATGTTAATACCTTTGCTCCTGTGACATACCCAAATGTCATGTGAAACTGAAAACAAGTTTTCTGCCACTTTATTTTAATAGACTTTGAGAGGCATGCAAATTACATTGAACAATTAGTGAAACTTTTATTCATAGTGAACAATTTTTTATGATTAAAAGTTTCATTTTTAGATTTTTATGCTTGAGTAAACCAAATTTACACAATTTCTACTCGCTTGCTCCCCTTTTTCCCACTCTTTCTTGGATTCATGATCTCTTCTATAATTGTTGTTGTTACATACATACATACACACTTGTATATATTCACAGCTTCCTGAGTTGTTTAGTGTTACATTTAGTGTTGATGGTATGTATATACTTTTAGAGATAATCACCTGATGTTTGATAATGTATCAGGAGGTTCATCTCTGGAAAATAGTGATTTTTCTATCTCATGGCAAGAGTTGACTGTCTATTATTCTTCATCTAGGAGTACAGTCTTATGAAACTTCCTCCATCTCCAATGGCTTGTCTGGTGGTGTGGTCATTATTAAAATCATTTTTAGGCAACCATAGTGTTGAGTTTTCATGGATGTAGCATATTTGTCATGCCTAGTGATCCTCTGGCTCTTAGAATCTGTTCTCTCTATTTTCCATGATGTTCTCTGAGCCTTAGGCGTAGGGGTTGTGTTGTTGATATCTCTATTGGGGCTGGGCACCCCATGGCCATTTATTCTCTGTATTTTGACCAGTTGTGGATATTTGCAGTCGTGTCTGCTGCAAAAAGAAGCTTCTTTATTGAGGATTGAGAGTTATACTTATCTGTAGGTATAACAATAGATGCTTAGAATACAGTTAGATGTTATATTGATTTAGGAAAATGATAGTAATAATTCCTTCTTTAGGATCTGTGACTTCTTCACTCATAGGTGGATGGCGAGGTTTATGGTACCAGGCATGAATTCTCTTGCACTACATGGGTCTTAAGTCCAATTATGCAAGGTGCCAGAGGAGAAAAGTATTTCATAGTCCTACCCAGCTGCTGAACTGACAAACCATAACAATAACCCACCCATCAAGATATTCCCAATGGTGCAGTAGTGGTACTTACCTCTTGGGTGTGTTGAACACTTTTTAAGTAATAATGACTTTTCTTTCCTATGCGTATTTTCTAATTAGGTGAATTGAGACTTTCATAGTTTATTAAACCTATTATTGTGGTTTAAGATCTTCACAAGTTGGGCAAGTCATACTTAAAAATGACACTGTATTTGTTACTTTTCTCATTGCTATGACAGAATACAAGATGAAAAGCAATGTAAGGGAAGAAGGATTTATTGATTCATAGTTGAAGAGGGCATAGTCTTCTCATAGAAGGGAAGGCATGACAGGCAGAGTTCAAGGTGGAAATAACATTTGGGTGGGATTCCTCCCCTGTCGGAAGACCAGGAAGCAAAGGCAGGACATGCTGGCACTCTTCCTCTCTCTTTCATTCAGTCCTGGCCTCCAGGGCATGCAATATGTCTCACACATTCAGGGTGGGTGCTTCTCACTTCAGTGTCTTTGGAATCACCCTTACAGATACATCCAGAGACTTGTCTCCCAGGTGATTCTAAGTCCTGTTAATGTAAGATTATAAGCACAGTTTCCTTTGTATTTGTATATCTGTATATATATCTATATATGTACACACATATATATGTATATGCACACACATAAATAAAATCACATGCAACAGAATTTTAGTTTTTTGGGGGGAATGAAGAGTACAAGTAACAGAGACTCAATATTTTGCTACTAATGAGGATATTTTTAGTCAGGGAAGTTGTAGGGTAGGAAGTAAGTAAGTGGTTCTAATCATAATTATTGACAACTTAGGAAAAGCCTAACAACAAAATACCACAAAAGACAGAAAACGCAGTAAATCTAAGTTCTATGGAACTGGACCACAATTTAAAATTCCAGTCTTAGAGATGCTTCAGAGTATGTGGATCTTTATAATTAACCATATGTTGACACTAAATTAAAAAGGCACATTTTTATATTGTGATCCAGTATATTTGGAATGTATATGTATGTGGAAAACATGGAGGTAAAGTTTCTTGAAGCAGTTCTTCTATATGTGAGTGATGAAGTCCTACCCTCCACTTCACGCCATCTTTGTCTTGTGAATCTCATTCTCTTTGCTTGTCTTTGTCTCCTCCTCTTCCTTTCATCTGCCTCTGTTTTTTTTTTTTTGGGGGGGGGATGATATATAATTAAAGGTTTTTGTTGTTTTGAGAGTATCTCGCTATATAGCCTAAGCTTGGCTGTAACTAAGAATTCCTCCTTAGCTTCCTGAATACTGGGGTTGTAGTTCTACACAAGCACATCTGGTTGAAAAGTAGGTTTTAATGTTTCTCTCCTGTCTCTTTAATAGTTTCCTAGTGCACCTGAAACTATTCTTTATAGTTTCACTTCATAGTTTTTTGCTACTTTATATGTGGCTTTTTTTTTTGGTTTTTCGAGACAGGGTTTCTCTGTGTAGCTTTGCGCCTTTCCTGGAGCTCACTTGGTAGCCCAGTCTGGCCTCGAACTCACAGAGATCCACCTGCCTCTGCCTCCCGAGTGCTGGGATTAAAGGCGTGCGCCACCAACGCCCGGCCCTATATGTGGCTTTTTCTTACTGAAATCTTTAAGCTTCCATGGCTAACTGCCCAATTTCTGTATTTGTTAGTTGAAAGGAAGATTATGATTACTCTAGTTAATTTTTTTGTACTCAAGCACAGCAAACATTCAAGCATACAGAAATAGATTGCATCTTCTAGGTAATAAACTCATTCCTGTTCTGAATGAGGACTAGGTAGTGTGGATAGTGAAGAGCTAGAGGAGTGTGTGTGTGTGTGTGTGTGTGTGTGTGTGTGTGTGTGTATCTGATGTGATGTATGAGGGAGAGGAAGAGTAAAGTTATGAGTATTTAGGGTGGATTTGCTTAGTGGTTTCCTTTAAAAATGTCCTTCAGTTACTTCATCTCTGGAATGCAGGATTCTGGGCCTTATACAATTTGGCTATCAAATTTATAGTTATATACTAGGAGAATATAATAATCAAGTGACTGACACAATTTTATTGGAATTCAGAGAAATGTCTATGAGGAATGGAAAAAAGTTTTCTTTGTTTTGGTCTGATTTTTTTTTTCATTGTTTGTAATACAAGGAAATACAAAAATGGAAAGTTCTGTAGATAGCATTCATTCATATTTGCATGTTACCACGCTTCTTTGGTGTTCTTCCACAAGGTGCCATTTTGTCTTGCTTTCTCTGAAATATATATGCACAACTCATTTATGGCCTTGCTTTCAATAGTCAAGAGCTGGCTAAATAAAAACATTAAAGTGGAGGAGATAAGCAGAGAAGAGAAAAAAAAGTAATTTGGAAGGAAGGCAGGAGGAAGGAAAAAGGGGTGAAGAGAGCCTGATTGGGGAGGAGGAAGTCAGAGTGATAGAAGAGAAAAGAGAGATGGAGCTATATTTGTTGATTATAAATAGTTTCTCCATTGTGATTTCTTATTGAATTATAGATACTAGAAAAGTATTAAGTTTGAAGTTTGAAGATACTACCATAAAGTAAAGTAACATTACCACTTTCCCCTTCTGTGGTTAGGTATTTCTGTAGGGGTGTGTGTGTGTGTGTGTGTGTGTGTGTGTGTGTGTGTGTGTGTGTGTGTTTTCTTTTTTTGATTCTGGAAATTGAACTTAGTGCAGGTAATTTTATATTGTGGTCTTTTGTATATGGATATTTTGGCAGCAAGCAAAAGATCACATTTAATATACCTTTACAACTTTGTTTTCATGACTCGGAATGAATGGGTGTGCCTCTTTTCATGCAAGAAGTACATGTGTTTATACTGAACCTGTGTTTGAAGATAGCTAGGATATAATAATACTCAAAGAAATGTTTTTGTAGGGGAAACTTTACAGTAAAATATAGATACACATTTTAATAAATTAAAATGATGAAGGGCATGATGTTTAATTGGGATGATTTCTCTTGTGCATAGTATCCGTGATTCCTGTTTGAACTTCTCTAGGAATCCATGGGGAAGAGCTATGATGGCAGAGCTTATGTCATCACAGGCATGTGGAACCCCAACGCACCAATATTTCTGGCACTCAATGAAGAAACCCCAAAAGGTGACTTTTGTTAAAATGTTTTTTGTTACTTCAAAATTTTATTGTGAGCAGTCTTGTTTTATTACACTTTTAGAAAGTTCTGATGCCTATTTAAATTGAAGATATTCTTATTTAGAATCCTGATGAATATTTATGAAGTTCCTTTTCATATTTTTCATGCTTTTCTGGGGAAAACTTTCATTAGTTAAAACAATTACTTTAATAGCCATGTTGATTAGTTGTATTAGATTATGTGGAAGGCATATGATTTTGTGCTTTATATATTGCTCTAAAGTTGGTTGTTTTAGTTGGATGAGAGTGATGGAGGAAGATGAACAATGTAAGCAAACAAATTTTGGAAATTTGCATATCTTTTTTTACCATTTTAACTAAGCATTGTAGATTATTTACATTTTTATTAATTACTCAGTCTAGGTTTTAGATCTTTGATCTGCTTAAACTAAATTTAAAGTTTTGCTTGATGTATAGTTTTACTGAAAATGTGTTATTTTCATTCAATTAAATATGTATGTTCAGAATATAATACATCAACTTGTTTCATCTTTAATTTTATGTTACTTAGTTTATGCCCATATTTGACTTTTGACTAAAGACAAGAAGCATCAGTGATAACTAATAGGAAAATAAGCTCTTCTTGTGAAGAATATTAAAATGATAGCTATTCTCTGTTGTCTGTAAAGAGAGTGGGTGTTCACTAGTTCCATAAAGTCCATGCATTTGATTACGTACTATATTATCTAAAAGTGAGGGTTAAAATAGCAAAAAAGGTTTATGTAAAACTGAGCCTTGGGCTAGGAAGATATCTCATCAGTTGAAGCATTTACTTGCTAAGCAAGCAAGGGGTCAGTAATTCATATCCACAGTATCCAAGTAAGTCCTTGGTGGGCATGGGAACCCACCTGTAATTCCAGCCTTGGAAGGAGGAGACAGAATCCCTGGAGGAAACTAGCTAGCTAGACTTGCTGTGTTGAAGATCTAGGTCTGATTGAGGGGCCATGCCTCAAAACAAAAACAAAAACAAAGATAACACCAACAAAAAAGAGGATTCCCAGATTCCTAGCATCAACCTTTGGCCTCCATGCTTATGGCAAATGTGCATGCACACCTGCACATACTTATTGCCTTCCCATGTAAATATGCACACAGATGTACACATATGCTTCCTTCTCCACACACATAAATATGCATATACATGTACATATAAACTCCATATAAAATATAAAATGTTGAATTTGAAGCTAACAATATAACTGTAGTTAATGAATATGAACATTGTATATAATTTTAAAACGTTATGGAAAATTTCTCTTAATGATAGCTTTGGTTATTTGTATTTTCCTCTAATTGAGAATTACAAACTGATGGACAAGACAAATTTTAAAGATATTTAAGAAGGCCAGGCATAGTGGAATATTCCTTAAATCCTAGCATTTGGGAGGCAGAGTCAGGCAGATCTCTGTGAGTTCAGGCCAGCCAGGGCTACATAGTGAGACCCTGTTTCAAAAACCAAATAGATTTAAGAGACAAAGAAGAAATTATTCATTTGTATGGTACGACTAAGCCATAAGGCCAAAATTCTTAGTAAGTACCAAGCAGGAAATAAAATAAAATGACATTCGCATTTTAGTCTATCGTGGTGGAAAAAATAGATACTGGCTTAGAATATTCTACATTTAAATATGAATTTTGTGGCAAATTAAATATTTTAAATAGTAAGTAGAAATGTGGCTGATAACACTTTATCATCCCTTAAAACACTTTTGCTTTTACATGTGTAAATAGTATGTATATGTATAGACACACACACACACACACACACACACACACACACACACACACGTGAAAGCTGCATGTTGTATTTCACTGAAGTTTTAATAATGGCATTTTTGCTGTGTGAGTATGTGCATAACTACTTACGTGGCACAGGTGTGAATGGGGCGGTGCTCATACCTGTGTGCCCATGTGGAGGCCAGAAAAGGATGTCTGGTGTCCTTCTATCATGCTCTGCTGTATTCCCTTGAGACAGAGGTTCTCACTGAATCTGTAGCTGGGCTGGCAGTCAACAAGCCCCAGTGCTCTTCCTGTTTCTGCCCTACCATAGTACTAGGACTGTAGGTATGCCAACTGTGTCTGGCTTTTTATATGCTTGCTGAGGATTTTTCTTACTCCCAAGTGTACAAGTGTTCTTACAAACAGGGCCATCTCTCCAGCTCAATTTATTATTTTTTCAAGGATATATATACATTATGAACAGTGAAAGTACTAAAAATTTTCAGAGGTTTTTTTTTCTTAGTTCATATTACATGGAGATGTTTATATCAGCAGTGCTGTACTGTAACAGGTTTAAAATGAGAGGCCTAAGCACTAAGCAGCTCCTCTAGTTTGCAGTCACCAAACAGACCTATTAGTTTCTGTTGTTTCTGTTTTAGCTTGAAAGATAACATCTGATTTTCTAGTGATTGTCTAAGAAACCCCATAATTTTAGAGTAAAAGTTATCCTCAACATTTTATTTACTTTTATTTTTTTGTTGCTGGGAATTCAACCCAGGGCATTTCCAGTTTCTCCATAGTCTTTATTTTTTGTATTAAAGATCCGATTTAGAGAATGGAAAAAGACATCTGCCAGGAAATTTAGATACTTGATTATTATAGAATAATCAGTAACTGAGAAACATTCTTGGGATACTTAATTACTTATTTAGTGAATAGTTAGAAAATATTTTAAATAAATATATCGAAGGTAATAAGCTTGTCTAGAACTGTAATTTTTATATAAGCAAGGAGACTTTGTTTTCTTCACTAATCAAGGAATAATAAAACCCAGAAACTTTCTGTTGCAGACAAGCGGGTGTACATGACTGTGGCAGTGGACATGGTGGTCACAGAGGTTGTGGAGCCAGTCCGCTTTCTCCTGGAGACAGTGGTTCGTGTGTACCCTGCAAATGAAAGATTTTGGTACTTCAGCAGAAAGACTTTTACAGAGACCTTCTTTATGAGGTTGAAGCAGGTAGGCTCTTTTTGTTCTTTTGTTTAGTAGTGTTGCTTTCTTTCAATCAATCTTTTTTCTTTTCTTTCTTCCTTTCTTTTTTTTCTTTTTTGACAGAATCTCATGTATCTCAGGGTAGTTTCACACAGAATAAATAGCTAAGGATGATCTTCATCTTCCCTCCACCTCCCAAGTACTACGATTATAGATGATGCCACCACAACCTTTGCATTGCTAGGGCTCAAACCTAGGGTCTTGAGCATGCCAGGCAAGTCCTCTACCTACCAACTGTATTATATCCTTAGTCACCTACCTTTCATTTGTAATGCAAATATACTACCTTACACCACAACAAAAGCAGTGAAGTTCCTTTAAAAAAATCAAATGATTGGCTTTCTGAGTCTGGGTTACCTCACTCAGGATGATATTTTCTAGTTCCATCCATTTGCCTGCAAACCTCATGATGTTATTGTTTTTCTCTGCTGAGTAGTACTCCATTGTGTATATGTACCACATTTTATTTATCCATTCTTCAGTTGAGGGGCATCTAGGTTGTTTCCAGGTTCTGGCTATTACAAATAATGCTGCTCTGAACATAGTTGAGCATGTGTCCTTGTGGTATGATTGAGCATTCCTTGGGTATATGCCCAGAAGTGGTATAGCTGGGTCTTGAGGGAGGTTGATTCCCAATTTTCTAAGAAAGTGCCATATTGATTTCCAAAGTGACTGTACAAGTTTGCACTCTCACCAACAGTGGAGGAGTGTTCCCCTTGCTCCACATCCTCTCCAACATAAGCTGTCTTCAGTGTTTTTGATCTTAGCCATTCATATGGTTGTAAGATGGTATCTCAGAGTCCTTTTGATTTGCATTTCCCTGATTGTAGAAGTAACCATCTTATTCAATAAGAAACACAGAACGAATGCAAAGAAGAAAGCCAAGAGGTCAGAGCAATAGCTCAGAGCTAAAAACCTTATCCTTCCTCTCGTGGTGGTCCTACCTCTCCGAAAGAGAGCTACTTCCTGTGTGTTTGTCTTTATAAAGACTTTCTTTTCTGCCTTCTCATTTGTAAACCCAACCACATGACCACCTCATCACTGCCTGTCTGTACAGACCTCCAGGTCTTCTATGGTTGGTATTGAGATTAAAGGTGTGTGTCTCCAATGCTGGCTATATCCTTGAACACACAGAGATCTACCTAGCTCTGCCTACCAAGTGCTGGGATTAAAGGCGTGTACCACCACCGCCCAGCTTTTGCTATGGCTTGCTAATAGCCCTGACCCCTGGGCAACTTTATTTATTAACATACAAATAAAATCACATTTCAGTACAAATAAAATATCACCATACCTGATGATTAAGGATCTTGAGCAATTCCTTAAATGCCTTTCAGCCATTTGAGCTTCTTCTGTTGAGAATTCTGTTTAGCTCTATAGCCTATGTTTTAATTGGACTGTTGGGTATTTTGATGTCTAATTTCTTGAGTTCTTTTTTTTTTTTTTTTGTTTTTGTTTTTCGAGACAGGGTTTCTCTGTGTAGCTTTGCGCCTTTCCTGGAGCTCACTTGGTAGCCCAGGCTGGCCTCGAACTCACAGAGATCCGCCTGCCTCTGCCTCCCGAGTGCTGGGATTAAAGGCGTACGCCACCAACGCCCGGCTTGAGTTCTTTATGTATTCTGGATATCAGCCCTCTGTTAGATGTGGGGTTGGTGAAGATCTTTTCCCATTCTGTAGGCTGTCGTTTTGTCTTATTGACCGTGTCCTTTGCCCTACAAAAGCATCTCAGTTTCAAGAGGTCCCATTTATTAATTGTTTCTCTCAGTGTCTGTGCTACTGGTGTTATATTTAGGAAGTGATCTCCTGTGCCAGTGCGTTCAAGACTACTTCGTACTTTCTCTCCTATCAAGTTTAGAGTAACTGGATTTATGTTGAGGTCTTTGATCCACTTGGACTTTAAGTTTTGTGCATGGTGACAGATATGGATCTATTTGCAGTCTTCTACATGTTGACATCCAGTTATGCCAGCACCATTTGTTGAAGATGCTTTCTTTTTTCCATGGTACAGTTTTGGCTTCTTTGTCGAAAATCATATGTTCATAGGTGTGTGGATTAATGTCAGGATCTTCAGTTTGGTTCCAGGGAGGCTACCTAGTAAAGAGGACCCTAAGAAAGACACAGGGATCACCCAGCGACAGAAAAATGGATGAGATCTACATGAGCAACATGGGGGTGAGGGGCGGGGTGTAATGGAGGGCAAGGGTCGGGGGAAAGCGAACTTAGGGGAGCGAAAGGTCCCAGCTGGATCAGGAATAGAGTGGGAGAACAAGGAAAGAGACACCATGATAAATGAAGACCCCATGGGAATAGGAAGAAGCAGAGTGTTAGAGAGGTCCCCAGAAATCCACAAAGATACCTCCACTTACACTACTGGCAATGGTTGAGAGAGTGCCTGAGCTGACCTACTCTGTTGATCGGATGGCCGAACACCCTAACTGTCTTGATAGAACTCTCATTCAGTGACTGGTGGAAGCAGATGCAGAGATCCATGGCCAAGCCTCAGGTGGAGCTCCCGGAGTCCAACCAGCATGAGAGAGCAGGGATTATATGAGCAAGAGATATCGAGACCATGATTGGAAAAAGCACAGGGACAAATAGCCAAACTAGTGGAAACACATGAACTGTGAACCAATAGCTGTGGGACCCCCATGGAACTGGACCAGGTCCTCTGGATAAGTGAGACAGTTGATGAGCTTGAACTGTTTAGGAGGCCCCCAGGCAGTGGGACCGGGACCTGTCCTTGGTGTAGGAGCTGACTTTTTGGAACCTAGGGCCTATGCTGAGACACTTTGCTCAACCTTGGTGCAGGGAGGAGGGGACTGGACCTGCCTCAACTGAATCTACCAGGCTGGGCTGAATCCCCAGGGGAGACTGCCTTGGAGGAGGTGGGAATGGAGGGTGAATTGCAGGGGAAGGCTGGGGGGTGGGAGGAGGGAGGACAGGGGAATCCGTGGTGATATGTAAAATTAATTATAAAATAAAAATATTTATTAAAAAAATCAAGTGATATTTGAAGTCAACCAGTAGAATGTGTGAAACTGTACATTTAGGTAATGCACAAGTTATTATGTGTCTAAATAAACCTGAACTCAAGTGCCTGTAAAGTCTGATCATATTTAGTAGAAGTACTGATCAGTAAAAAACAAAGTTTTGTGCTTTTATCTACAATTCCTAGAAATACTAATCCCCAAACAAAACAAAACAAAGAACAACAAAAACCCAACAGCATCTCCCCAAAATAAACAGATACAGAAATATTCTATGCTTATAAAGTTAAAATAAAATGCAAGCATATTTAATGGTGGTGTCTGTTTGCAATATTAAGTAATCCATATAATTTAACTTTCTTACTTTGCTTATCAGTCCACTTTTCCTCTCATGGCTGGGACCCCATCTTGCTTAGACTCATGCAGGCCCTTTGCATGCTGCCACAGTCTTTGTGAGTTCATGTGTGTATTAATTCTGTTCTGTCTGGATGCTGTGTGGAATACTTTTGTAGCATATTGTAAAGAACATTATATGAGCAGTATTTAAAACTTCAGTCTTGCAAATGTCTTTTAATATTTTTTGGATTTCCCCCTCTTTTTCCTTCCCATCTGCTCATCTTTCTTACCTTCTTTTCTTTTTGATATCTTATTAGCACTGTCAGGGAATTCATTATTTTGAAAGGAGTATTCAAAGTTGTGTAAAGGAACTAAAGGACTAAAAGTCTGTGTCTCTGCCTGCCTCCCTGCCTGCCCTCTTTCCCTCTCTCCCTCCCCCTTCTCTGTATGAATGTATATATACAAATTAGAGTATTACTAAATATTTTTTCATTAAAAATTGCTAATGTTATGTGACTATGATAAGTTCTATTAGAGTTTTCTTAGTAATAACACAAGACTGTTTCACATGAAGTGAAAAGATTAGATTCCTTATAACATTCAGCTATTTTAAATGTGAAACTGATTTAAATGCATCTTAAATATGAAGAAAGTGGTTTCTAACTTTAGTACTATAATCTGTATTAAAGAAAACATATGGAAAGCTGTGGAAAATAGATTATTGATTAGTCAACAGAAATACCTGTTTTGAACAGAAATAATAAAAACATAACATTGGAATATAGAGAACTTGAGTAATTAATAAAATCGATGTGATTAGTCATAGTAAGAGCTGAGATGATTATTATCCTCACGTCAAGCCAGACTGCTCCAAAGAAGGCCAGACTATCTTTTCCCTGTAACTTCAGACATGGGTAATTTGTGGCTGTGGGTTGTAACGGGGATTTTTGTATAGATTGGACAGCATTGGTAGAACAAAGGAATTAGGTGAACATCTGATGTAGTTAAGATTGCCTTTGAAAATCTAGATACAGCCATGAAAATCCTTTGAAAATTTGGATGCAGGCATGAAAAGTATTCATAGGAAAATTATTTTATTTTTGAGTTTCAGAGAGATTTAGAACTCGATGCCTAGAACTCCTTTTATTCTAAGAACATTAGAGTTTTTGAATGGTCTCAGAAATAGTTCTATCCTCAAATAGGTTTACTTCAGACTCTGGGGGAAGACACCAAACTACATGGGATGTCCTTCCACAAGTTATTTTTTCCTCATATTCTCTCCAATATTAGATGAATTCAGATCTGTTCAGTTTATATTCCAGCACACTCTGCCCTGCATCTCTCCCATCTGTATAGCCTTAGGTAAGTTTTCTTTCATCCCTGAAATGAGGACTGTAATTATACCACCTTGAAGAGGTGTCAGAATGAACAGAGGTTAATCATGCAACGTCCTTAGAACAGGGATTATCACTTGATAACTGCTTATTGTTTATGTTTTTGCAGTTCTAGGAATTCAGTTCAGAGCTTCACACATCCAAGGCAAGGGCTCTTCTACTGAACTGTGTTTATAGCCTCACTGCTAATAATATTAACTGACTACCCATTTTTTGTTTGTTTTCTATGTAGTCTATTATCTATGGGTGGAGATTTTCCTTAATCTTTAATGTAATATACATGAATGAATGAATGGATTAAAAATGTGTAACCAACTTTTGAAAAAGTCAAGGATTTGAAATTTGGCAGTGCAGTGAAAGCTGTTTCCGTCAGAGGCAATATGGGTAAATTCATAATCTGATGCAACATGCTATGCTCAGGATTTATAGGGAATCAGACTGTCTCCAAACATTACTCTGAATTAGTAGGTTTTGATCATGCTCTAGAACTTGGTGCTGTCATCCTCAGGTGGGGAGGAGCCACTGAAGGATCAATTCCAGGTGACTTGGTGACTGTTGATCCCTCTTCACTGACAGGGTTTCTGGGAGAAAAATTGGGAGCTGATGAAGGATAGTAGAGTTTTGGATATATTGAATTTAATAGCACGTGGGACCTCCAGGTGGAGATGTTTGTGTCACCAGCAATAGGGACCGAGGTATAGATCCATTCTGTTCCCCTCCTCTCCACCATAGCAGCCTGGAATTCCCTTTTCACTTAGGGATTTCCATTCTGGCAAAATTTGGATTTGTGGCTTCACCACAGAAAAGAATTTCAGGATGAGCCAGTATGTGCCATCTTGAACTTCTTAAGCATAAGGAGAAGGAGGAACTCAGGAAATAATGAAGTCATTCTCAGTTGTGAGGATGACTTTTCCAGGGATAGTTACAATTAGGATTCTCTATAGTGAATCTATGTAAAACTTCAGTGGCTCTTGTTACATCTCTAAAGGCTGCTGTAACTTCCATTTTGCTTTCAACACACAGGTACACAGACACAGACAGACAGACAGACACCAAATATGCAATACTTTACCTTTGTTTTTTTTTCTACATCTTCTATTACCCTTCTTTTTTCTTCTTTCTGTTATTGAATTTAAGAAATCACTACCAAGTGACCTACAACAGAGATGCTGTCTCCTCTGTCCCCTGTCTAACAAGTAGATTCTTTCAATGGATTGGAAAATTGACAAATGAAACCAATAGGCTTATTACTTCTAAAAGAGCACATGACAGAAAGTCTGTTTGAATATAATGAGCAAGTGAGTTATATAAATGATGTTTAATGATGGAATTTTGCCTTTCTTATTGCTGTTCAATATTTTGTTGAGAATGTGCATGCATATATGTGCATGTTCATGCATGTGGGATATACATGTGTGTGTATGTTAAGGCCAGAGGTCAAATTCAGGTGTTGTCTTTAGGTACTTCTACCTCTGTTTTTGAGACACAGTTACAAGCTGAATTTGGAGCTTGCCAATTCAATAGGTTGGCCAGCTAGCATTCTCCAGGGAGCCTCCTATCTCCATCTCCACAGCATTGGGATTACATGTGGACAGTATCCTGACCACCTTTTTAATGTGGGTGCTGGAGATCAGACCAAGGTCGTAATGATTTTGTGGCAGCAATTTACCAACTGAATTCTTTTCCCAGTTCCTAGCACATCGCTCAACATTTGGAAATCTGTTCTTTATAAAAATAATTGCTCTCTATTAAAATGACATAATTTTTCTAGTGTCAAATGTATAGAAGTGTTGTTTGTTTTTTAGCCAAGATTTGGAAGCTCATTCTGGCCTCAGACTCACTATGTAGATGAAGAGTCTTTAGATTTTTGATCCTTCTGCCTCTATCTTACAGATACTAGAGTTGCAGGTGTGTGGTATCATATCCGGTTTTATGTGATGATGGAGATTGAGTCCAAGGCTTTGGATACAGTATACAACAAGCACTGTGAAATGCAGTAAAATTGATGGAAACAGGCTTGTGTTTAGGCATGAAGGAATAGGCACATAGAGATAGGAACTTGGAAAATGCAACATTTACTTCAGTGAATTAATTGGTTTTGTTTCATAGTTAGTCACCTTTGAGATTACAGTCTGCTGGGAAAATAGGTGATTTGGGTGATTTTGTGAGGTTTCTATAAAATAGTTTAGTTCTTAAAAAGTCAGCTGAATCTGCAGCACTGAAAATGTGGATGACTTTTGAATTCTCTCTTTTTCTCTGGATATGTGATAAATTACAAGGAACAATCTGAGGCAGATAAGACAAAATCAAACAAAAATAAGCAAAAAGTGTTATAAAAGAAATGCTCATATATATTAACTTTAAAGTACTAGCAATGTTATCTGTGATACAGTCCTTTATGAAATAACATTGGTACTAGGATAACATATATAAAATAAATGCAGATTTCTCCCCATCTTTGCCTCTCTGTCTCTTCCTATTTTGTGAGAGAGGATTTTTTACTATGTAGCTCCAGCTGACTTGGAACTCATTTTTGTAGCCCTGACTGGCCTCAAAGTGATGGCAGTCTGCCTGCCTCAGCCTCCAAAATGCTGAGATTAAAGGCATGAGCCACTATTCTCAGCTCTAGTTTGGCATTTCATAAATAAAATTAGTAAGATTTGAATAATTGAAATAATATCTGTTAGTATATCTGATGTCATGTTGAACAAATGTTCTGAAAATTTATTGCTGCTTATTATGAAGTTTCAACTCTAATAATAAATGAATTATGTTTATTTATTGGAACATCTGAAGCAATTCTGAATTTTATACTGACTGTAAAAAGAATCACCTCTCATTTATATGTATTGTTAGATATCATATATTTTGGATTTAAACCGATGAAATAAGCACTTAGAAATTATATATAAAGTAAGTTTGTCAGATGGGCTGCTCCTCAATAGACAGTAAAAACTAAGCCCTGACAGGAATCCTCTCTCTTTAACGCTCAGTTTCCTTACTTTAAAGTTAGAGTGTGGGTTGATAATATTACTGAAGACGTTTATGACATTGGGATTAGTCAGCTACAGTGAAGATAATTCAGTGACTGTCACAGTCAGATTAACTGAAGGACAGATTACTTTTGTTATATGTGGTGTAGTGTCTACAATAATGGTATAGTGTTTAAACTCCCAAACTCCAATGGATCTCTGTTATAATCAATAAGGAAATATATAGAAAGTATATATAGCTCTGCATATGCTACATGCCAAGTGAAAAGAATGTCCATTACTGTGTTGTTTAAGTTGTAGGGAACCACAGCAGTAAAATAACATAGGTGACAGAAGAAAGCTCCTTTGAGGAAATATATGCCATTTTCTATAAGGCTTTTAGAATCTAAGAGTAGAACCTGTGTTCACATTTAAGATAATGTGTATATTGGTGGTTTTGTGGTTTAATTTTTAGTTTTTTTTTAAGATTTTGAAATAGATGACTTGCTAAGATGTCTAGACTAGCCTCAAACATTGCAATTCTCCTGCATTATAATGCCTCCCAAATAGCTGGGATTGCAGCTATATTCTACCTCACTGAGCTGTGTGCCATTGTGACCAAGCAAAGACTCTTTCCAAAATGAATAGAAGGCATACTATGATGCTGGGTTTCTTTTAAATTAAAAATTTTATCAGGCAGTCAGTGATTGCTGAGAAAGGCAGATACATTTTTCTCTAGGAATGAGACCCTTGGTGTGTTATCCAATCCCAAGTGGTCAGCCCTGAACACATGGATATATAAGCAACACTAAATGCACTCAGTAGCTTCCGTGAATGTATATTTTTGAGTTGGAGGGAGAGGAGGCAGGTGTGGAAGTGATGTCAATGTAGCACTTATGTATAATATTCTGAAGAAAATAAAAACTTAAATTTAAAAATGTTAAAGTAAAAGTTTTATCATACACTTAACCATCAACAAGACCGAAGGCTGGCTATAAGTTCAAGATGGCCTGCCCTATCTGTGTCTGGGGAATTATGGCAAAGGAGAAGTGCCTTGTTGACTGATGGGGTGCCTCTATACAGAAGGCATGTTTCTTTCTAGGTGTAGTACATGCTCTGAAGATTTTGAGCTTGCAATATCATTGGCAGGAGAAGCTGGCTTCATTTCCTCATGTCTCTTCTTGAAAAGCCAGTTCAGAATGCTAAGAATCATCAGCAGAAGGTCTGGGCTTTTCCTGACAGTCATCTTTGTTATTGAAGGAATTTGTGTCTTGGTGGTGATTCCAGGGTCCAGCTGATTTCATCATTACTTTTTAGATTATAACATGACAATAAGTGGACATACTAATGACTTGATACTGGGTATGAAGCTAGTTCCCTATTCTGTCATTTGGTTGTGTTTATGAACTATTACTTCTTTATTTGTAAAGTGGAGATAATATCTACCACATAGTGTTGCTTGTCTGTCTGTCTGTCTGTCTATCTATCTATCTATCTATCTATCTATCTATCTCTATCTATCTATCTATCTATCTATCTATCTATCTATCTATCTAGTTATCTGGTTATTCATTCATTCATTCATTCATTCATTCAGCAAACAATAAGTGTCTCCTTGGTGACATAATTGATATAGGCTCTGTTCTAAGTGTAGGTTTAATGTTAAAATAGCATGTATTTTCTTGATACCTTTATCTATTTGCTGCCATATTGGCTGAGTGTTCTTTGGCTCAATTTAATTTAGAGATCATGAGAAGGAAAAAGTAGTATTATAGCCCTGACCACAGGCTCTCAGCAGCTGGTGGGCGTTAACAGTTTGCCTAGCTGCTCTTGGCAGGACCTCCAAACACACACTCAGTAGCTGGAGTCAGTGGCTGCCAGAAGCGTTGGCAGCTCTCCATTGCTGGATTAGCAACCACTGGCAGTTCTGGAGCTTCTCCAGCAGCTTTTCTTGAGCACTCCCAGGCATCTCAGATTTTGGTTGCTCTAGAAGCATCTACATTGGATGCTAGGCATTTTCTAGGCCTATAGCTCTTGGTAGTTATGTCATCAGATCAGCTTATTCATTTAGGAACAAATGATGAATGGTGGATTGGATATAGCTTAAATAGGTAGAGCCCTTGATAGCATGCCAGAAGCCATGGGTTTGAGCCATCACATCACTTAAACTAAGTATGATCCCAGAACTCAGGAGGTAGATGCAAGAGGGAGGATCAGGAGTTCAAGGTCATTCTTTGCTACATAGCAAGTTTGAGGCCAGACTGGGCTGTGTGAGACTCTAGCACAAACAAACAAACAGTTGGCAATAAAACCTCCCAGGAAGGCTTTATAGAGCCTATGCTGTACATGGAACAGAACAGGGCATAAATCTTCTAGACTGGCCTGAAAAGGATGTGAAGGATGCTGCGTATATAGCTGAAAAGGGCAGGCCTACATATATGTCGTTTTCTGACTGGTAGCACAGACTTCTGCATTGCTTGTCAGTCTGCACAGGCATACTGAGCTTGTCTGTCCTGACTCTTATTGGTGAGAGAGATGTTTCTCAGAAACTGGAATGGGGACATCATTGGGGGTGGGGGGGTGTTGTCTGGAGTAGTCATAGTAGTACCTCATTGAAGTATTCTCATTGACCAGGCCAGCTGTGGCAGTGGAGCAAAGTTTTCTCAGCAACTGTTATAGAGGTTACATCAGTGGGTGGGTGCAACCTCCAAACTCAGCTATTATAATTTCTAAGGCTTCCAGTGGGGCTTTAGTGATGCTGGCAGCTAGCTTTAGACCTCTGCTGGTGTCTTGACATAGCCTCCAATTAATAGCCCCCCATGGCATTTGTGGAGATTATGATGTTAATATTCTGGCTTCCAATACCTCTGAGGGACTGTGGAGAAGCAGTAATGATGATCACAGTTGTATTAGAAGGCCACAGGGATAGTAGCTCCAGCCTCCAGTCTAGCATACATCTCAGCATAACCTGGTGGATCTGCCAGGCTGTGCTTCAGAGCAGACTGTCAGTGGAATAGTCACAAACAAGCACAGTACTTGTCAGGCTAACTATGGCAGCTATTGCTATCTTCTTTGATTCTTCTTGGTTGGCTTCAATTAGCCTCTAGTGTTACAAGTGGTGTGGCCCCCAGCTCTCATCCTCATCCTTCCTCTGCCCTGTCTTGTAGGCTTGGTCTGACTGATTGGCTGTACCTTATGGTGGTGGCAGCTGCAACTGAGCAGTGGCTATATGAAAGGGGCCTTGACAGCTGTCAGCTAAGCATCTGTGCGTTTGACACTTGCCCCTAACAGTCCCTAACCCCTCTGGCCATTTAAGATGGAAAAGTGTTTTAAAACAGTCAAGGGAATGAAGAATATCCCCTGAAGATCAGAATGTAGCGATCACTTGATATGTGGTACTCCAGAGAACATAACCCATGATTCTCTGAAGGGAACCGGAGTTCAATATAACCTTAGCATTCTTCAGTAAACAGTCCAGAATGTACTCCTGGTTAATTTGACTTTGAGGATGGTGCCATTCTATGGGCTTGGGTCTCATACTGAATTAAAGGGAGAAATCCTGCCAAACATAAGCATCTGTCAGTCTCTGTTTGTTGACTGGCTGCAGTGTGACTAGCTATCTCACTTTTCTGTCACCATGCCTTCCCTACTTGATGGGTTGTGCTCTCAAACTGTGAGGTCCCTGTCCTGTGTCTCCTTCACAAGCCATGCTTAAGTTGTATTGATATTCCTTTGTAGCTACAAGGAAAGTAACTAATACATATTTTCTAGCTATTACCTTATAAAGAAAAATATCACATTGGAGTTGGGGGTGGGGGTTGAAGCAACCTAATTACTTAAAAATGTCTTCTCTTTTGGGTGTCTGACTTTTCCTTAGGTTGGAAACAAAGAACTGCTAGTATTAAAATGGGTAAACAGGAATGAAACACATGTGGCATGAAATTAAAAGAGAGGAATGTTTTGGAAGGGAGGGGACCAGCAAGAGGGATGAACAAGGATAGGGGAATGCATTGTAAGAGGGACATGAATAGAACAAAGTGTGGTGGCATATGTTAAAATGCCATAATAAAAGACATTACTTTCTCTGTGAGTTTAAGGATAATAGAAATAAATTTAAAATGAATAAAAGGAAAATTACCATTGAAGATGCTTTTCGATTTATACCTATTTAAATAAATATACTCAATAACCAAGAGAAACTGAATAATAATGATAATAACAATTATTCTTTCTGTAGAAAGCTGAAAATTAATAAGTTATGGAGTAACATTGTGTAAAACTAGGATATAGGATGTATTTTTGTTTGTTTTGCTGACTTAGCACTTCTGTTTATATTGTCATTCTTGTTTGTCCCGTACAGAGGCATATAAAGCCTGCTTGGAAACAAGTTCTCTTGCATGATTTATATAGAAAATTTTGTTAAAAACAAGAGATCTTATATATCAGAGTTTCTTAACTTTTTCCCACTCAGTATTCCTTTTTGCATGAGAAATTTGTATACTAAACCAGGTATATAGATACATAAAATAAGTATAGAAATAAAACCTTTACTGATAATAAATCATTCATAAATTTATTGCATAACAAATCTTTTTTTTTACATTGATCCCAGAGCCAGTCATTTTTTTAAAAAATATTCCTATTAATTCCAATGTTCTACTTACACATTCCTTTTTTTTATTTTTTATTTTTTATTTTTTATTTATTTATTTTTTAAATTACACTCATGATATTCATTAATTACACTCATGATATTAATCACATTTGTGGTATTCATAGATTACATTCACAGTATTCATTCAATTATATATATAATATATTTATATGTATATATATGTATATTTTTAAATTTTAAATGCCGAATGTCATTTAAAGCATAACATTAAAGCATAACAATTCTTTTTAATATAAATAATTTACATGTTAATGAGATGCATATGCTTATTTTTTATATAAAGAATGAAATCTTGGCTGAATATTTTGATACTGCAGAATGTGGAGCATCTTCAGCGTCTTTCAAAATTTGATTTTATGATCAATTCTGAGAATGCTGCTTTGCATCATAAAGTACAAAATGGCCAAAGTATAGTTAAGGCCATTTTAGAAATTGTTGGAAGTTCTGTCTAATACTAAGCAAAATTCATAGATCTTTAAAAAATAAAACTCAATTATTTACTCAAAGACTAATTTTAAAACAAAGTGTTGTAATAATATAATCCAAAGTATACTAACTTGATACACTAACATGCTGAGGAATGATGGTAGGAAAATGTGAAAAATCTTTGTTTTTTTGTAAACTATGTTTCTAAACATATGTGTAAAAAATGCTGTTCATAATATTTAACAGTACAAATCTGAGCCACTGTGTTTCAGGCAATAGTTGACATGTATGGCATGATGGTATGTCCAATGCAAAATGCACATGTTATGTTCAGAGCCAGGGCTTCAGTGAAGTCATGTGATGCAATGGTGGGGGGTTTGCTGCTAGAAAAACTGGAGTTCCACTGCATGTTTGACTTTAAATTAAGTTTTGGTTATTGCACATTTGGAAACCTTCCACTATTGCCACGTTTTTCATGACTTAGACATACAGTTATATGATTCTATGTGGGATAGTGACTCACAGGTTAGGAGGCTAGTTTGTAGATAAGAGATTTACAGTTTGGCTCTGCACCAGAATTGCTGTGATCCTTTGAAAGTAAATCTTGCTTCCTGAATCCTACCCTAAAGATCATGACCAAAGATATTAGTGTTTTAGATATAAAGAAATCCATAGCCTGGTGTCCTTACTTTATAGCCAGTTTTGTGATGTGTGGCTTCTGGAGATTTGTGTATTAATAGAGATATTAATCACCATAATGTCCTTTGTATTTGTATTTTTCATACTGAAAAAGCTTTTTAGAGTTAATTTGCATAACTAATGAGTGTAAGTCAACCTGTACTTGTCGAGTACTTATTATGTATTTAAATGCTGCTAAGTTTTAATATGAACCTGATAGTTTATTTCATAAATACAGATTGATTTTTAGTTGTCTAATAATGTGTGAGTATTGAAAACAAAATCATTTTAGTAAAAGTACTTTATTTGAAACTTAGTTGCTGAGTACAATATTTAGGTTCAAAGCAGTAGATTTCTATAGGAAACTGAGTGCAGGTGAAATATGTAACACTTCCCCATACAGCAAAGTTGGGCAGTTGCGACTGAGACCATCTGGCTTGCAAAGCCTAAGATATTTCTTTTATGGCCCTTTGCAGAAAAAGTTTGTTGATGTCTAAGAAGGATAATTACAGTGTTTATATCTATCTGATGAAGTCCTGGTCAGGGTTTTTTTTTTTTT
>CABHPP010126885.1:10393-52489 GCA_902168425.1 Peromyscus attwateri | reverse complement strand
TGCAGCACCTAGCATTTGATAGTGGCTCTTTCGGCTGCTACTGTTAATATTCAAAAGGCCTGTCCAGAAGATCCACAGGCAGAGCCTCGAAGATAAACCACTCAGAAGCCTGCTCCAGGAGACCCCTCGCTTCCTCGTTTAAAAAAAATTCATTTTCTAAAAATTCCTGTTATTTCTTTACTTTTAATTAAATTAATTAGTGTATGTATGTGATATGTATGTGCATGTCCAGGAGAAGACATTGGGTATTCTGCTCTATCAATCTCTGTCTTTTTCTCTGAGACAAGGTTTCTCACTGAACTGGAGCTAGGCTGGCTGGCCAGCAAATCCTGCAATTCTCCTGTCTCTGCCCCCCACAGTGCCGGGGTTCCAGGTGCTCCTCTGGCCACACTCTGATTTTTTACTTCACTGCACAGGATTTGAACTCATGTTCTCATGCTTGCACAGCAAGGGAACTGCACTAGGAGGCCAGTGTGCACTGGGATGAAAGAGCATATGATCGGAAGGTGGGTGTGCCTTCTTAGGGGTGGTCCCCTAGTCAGTGCCCTGACCTGTCCCACCGGATTAACCCTTAAGAAGGAGACAAGGTCATGTTGTCAAGGTTCCATCCTTTATGACACACATAAGGCCAGATAGTAAGCAGTGTTTCAGATTAGCTCTGACCTAGTAATAAGCCCTAAGGATCCTTCCATAGCTTGGTATCTCATTTCTTTTTTTCTGGACTAAGTAATATTTTTATATGGATACACCATAGTTTATTTATCCATTCACCTACTGAATGGCATGCTGGTTGCTTCAATGTTTGGGGAATTATAAATAAAGCTGCTAAAACAGTGTATATGTTTTTCTACTGGCATAAGCTTTGAACACCTTTGGGTAATTACCAAGAAGCAGGATTGTGAGCACATGGTCGAAGGATGGTTAGTTTATAACAAAGCGAACTGTCTTCCACCGTGGTTGTACCAGTTTGGAGTTCTCAGTATTAACAAATGAGAGCTCCCGTCTCTCCACTCCTTGCTGGTGTTTGGTGCTCTCTATATTTTGGTTTCTTGTTGCTTTAATTTGCAAGTCTCTGCAACATACTATAGTGAACATTCTCTTCTTATGCCAGTTTGCCCAAGTCCAGCTCCTTTGGTGAGGGATCTGTTCAAGAGGTTGTCCTCAACTTCCACTATGGCACACCCACCCACACATATATACACTCAAAATAAAGAAATAAATACATGTAAAAGTCTAATATTTAGTAGGGTTTATCCTAGGACTGAGCACTGGTTTGATAGCAGAAATGTGTAGATACGATTCTACCCACACAGATTAAAATGAAAGAGCATACATCATCTCAAAATCGTGATCATATCTGACACCCAATAATCAGTTCTTAAAATATCCTAAAAAGTAGACCTTCCCTAGCACATCAAAGGTGCCTACCCTGCTTCATGCTTTATTGTGAAATGTTGGGCTCTTTCCTTCTACCACTACCGATCAGGGGACCATGGGGCACAGTCACAAGGCTTCAGTGATGAAGCTATGTAGCTCTTGGAAGACTCACAGGACTTCTGCTGAGGCTGCTGTGAGTTCAGAACTAGGAATGAAAGAAAGCAGGATAATGACATATTGAATTCTGAAATCAGAAATAAAGAATGATAATATTTTAGGATCATGGAATATCCTAGAATCTCAAAGTAGTAAAATGAGAGAGTTCCAGAATCACAGACTAAATGAATATTAGAATATTAGGTCAAATATTAGAAGCTAGAAATCACAGACTCATACACATGTGTACATAAATACACACACACACACACACACACACTTCACTGGTTGTTGCTGTAGGCTATCATAGACTGAACATATGTGTCCACCAAACACATATGTTGCTAAAACCCTAACACTAAGGGGCTAGCACTGGGGGAAATATAGAGAAGGACAGACTCCCCTCCCCCCATCAGATAAATGACCTTATAAGAGGAGGAAGAGGCCAGAGTTCTGTGTTTGCAGCATCTGTAAAGCAGGAAATGGGCCCTCAGCAGATACCACTTCTATCAGTGCTTGGGTCTTGTACTTCCCAGGCCCTGGAACTGTGGGAAATGAACATGTGTTGTTTCGGCTCCGGGTCTACGGTGTTCTGATACAAAACCCAAATAGGCTAAGATACACAGTAAACACATCTTCTCTTTTTTTTTTTTTTCCGAAACAGGGTTTCTCTTTTTTCTTTTTTTACCTCCTGGAACTTGCTTTGGAGGCCAGGCTGGCCTCGAACTCACAGAGATCCGCCTGCCTCTGCCTCCCGAGTGCTGGGATTAAAGGTGTGTGCCACCACCACCTGGCCACATCTTCTGTTTACTGAACTAAAAGAAAAAGTTTCTTTAGACCGCATGAGAACATTTTGAAGACATAGTTTTTTAAAAGTATAACGTTCTCAGCTTTCTAAGTAGTCTGTCATTCATTATCAGGTCCAAATATTACACTAAGCAAGATCACCTGACACTCTGCAACTCTTCTGTTACTCATGGAATTTTCATCTGTTAATTTTAGCAACTATTGATGTCTCTTGCCTAGCACACGTATTACAATAATGTTTGTGAAATGGTGATTTTTCTGCCTCCATTATTCTCTACTAGCTGGAGTCTGCTTATAACACTATGGATTCACGAATATTTTTCTTGTGGGTTTAATACATTATTTCACTTTCTATTTTGAGGATTATATTGTCCAGATTTTGCACGTGGGAGTCCTTGGTGATGGCTCTGAGACACCTTTGAAAAAAAAAATGGCCCAGATACATTTTAAATTCCATCCTAAACATACTCCTTCCCTGACTTCCTCCAATATTGCCATCATGTGGAAGAAGGCATAAATGCATGTTTTGTGTGTGTTTCTTAAATATACACGAGCCAACAAATGTGCATTCAACATTTTTTTCTGAATGATATCGTCCTTTTCTTCTTGTCCTCCTTCTCCTCCTCCTCCTCCTCCTCCTCCTCCTCCTCCTCCTCCTCCTTCTCCTTCCTGAGATGGGGTTTCTCTGTGGATCCCTGGCTGTCTTGGAACTCACTCAGTAGACCAGGCTGGCCTCAAACTCAGAGATCCGCCTGTGTCTGCCTCCCAAGTGTTGGGATTAAAGGCGTGCGCCACCACTGCCTGGTCTATATCATCCCTTAGGAAGCTTTCTCAAGGCTGAGAAGATGGCTCAGAGGGTAAAGTGCTTGCTGGACCGGGTTGAAGACCTGAGTTCAGGTCCCCAGAACACACATAAAAGTTGGGTATTGCTGTATGTGTCTGTTACCCTAACACTGGGGGTAGAGACAGGTGAACTAAAAACAATTAAGAGTTATTTATTTTACTTTATGAGTATGAGTGCTTTACCTACATGAATGTTCCCCTGGACTTGGAGTTACAGATGGTTGTAAACCACCATATAGGTACTTGGAACTGAACCTGGGTTCTCTGCAAGAGCAGCAAATGCTACTAGACAACGAACCATCTCTTCAGCTCTAACAAGTGGCTCTTTAAGGAACTGTCCTTCCATTGACATTCCCATAAGTTTTATTTATTTATTTTGGTTTTTAGAGATAGGGTCCCTCTATGTAGTCCTGGCTGTCCTGGAACTCACTATGCAGACCAAGCTGGCCTTGAACTCACAGAGATCCTCCTGTCTCTGCCTCCCAAGTGCTGAGATTAAAGGCATAAAAGAAGATACATATGTGTGTATCTTTGCACATTAATGCAGGTGCCTGTAGAGGCCAGAAGAGGGCGTCAGATCTCCTGGAGCCGGAGTTAAAGGTGTCTGTGAGCCGCCTGATATGGGTGCTGGGAACTGCTGGGGCCCTCTGCAAAGGCTGTATGTGCTCTTAGCCTGAGACACCTCTCCAGCCCCCCTCTTAAAATGACTTATGGCAGAATCCTCTCTGTTTTTTCTGATGTGAAGTCATTCAGAAGAACTCCCTGTCCCTGGGTTATTTCAGTTCAGGCTAACGGTGCTCTTTCCTTTCTAGACTTCTTTACAGCTGAAGGTAGTCAGGCGACATGGCTTTCCCAGTGAAGAATAAACAGAAGACCCTTGGGGATTTCTGAGAAAATAGTGACTTTCTGACACGGGAGTTTTCCCTTCTGCCTTCATTCCTCTGCCGCCTTCATTTGTGAAAACTGGACATGAGCTAGAGTCAGACCCCTGTTTGTCTGCATGAGAAGTCAAGCTTGAGAACAGAAACTGCCACCTAAAGACTGTGGAGAAGTAGACAGAAGGAACCTGGACCTGCCTGCGGCTCTGTGAGGGCTACACTGGCCTCCTTGAATTCTGCTTGCCTTTAGTCTCTGGGCTTTTCTTTTTCTGTTCGGCTTTAGAATTTTTTTATGAGAAAAATAAACACATTTTTGGCAAGTCAGTTTCCTGTGGCTTGTAGCTGAGTACAAACCTTACTGGAGACAGCAATGGTTTTAAGTTTTCTGTGTTTCTTTAAAAATGTTCTTTGAGATCTGGAATAGTGACATGGGTCTTTAATCCCAGCACTCCAGAACCAGAGGCAGGTAGATCTCTGTGAGTTCGAGGCCAGCTACACCGTGAGACCCTGTCTGGGGGTTTAGAGGGTAGACAGAGAGACAGAGAGGCAGAGACACACAGAGAGACAAAGAGACACAGAGAGAGACAGAGAGAGTTCTTTGAGCAGTATGCCTTTTCCTCGCTGACAGGCAACGCCTCCTCTAGCATGCGGTAATTTTTTATACTCATGAGGCTCTGTGTATAAACAATGCACTTATTCCTGGCCAAATGATAGAAATTATTGTGGGTGTTAATAATTAACAGGGCGAATCTCTCCTCTTCTGTCCCCTCTTTCTCCTCCTGGTTTTCTGTGTGGTTATTTATCTTTCCACAAATGAGTTCTTACTAACTACCAGGTCCCATTTCACACTGTGTGACCCAACACTGAGCAAAGCAAGCAAGACTCTGTGCCCCTGTGTGGCCCTTGGGCATTGCAAGTTACACTTCCTCATTCCCTATTCATTTTTGAGTCAGTCTGTCTAATTCTTGACAGTTTTAATAGAAAGTCTTATGAAAAGTTTCATGGGATTGCATTCAACTTATTGAATATTTTAGGAATTTCTGTGTTCTGATTTTTGAGGATTTCTACTCTTGAAGACATCACTCTGTTCATGTGATTTTTCTGCGATGCTCCTCGCCCCTACCCCAGGTAGAAATGGGATGACTTTGCAATGTTTTGTTCTTAAATAATTACAGGCCTGCAGTTTCAGAACCAGTGCAGGGAGGTCCCCAGTGCCCATCACGCAGACTTTCGATGGTAAGGTCTCAATTCCAGCACACTATCAAAACAAAGAAGTTGGCATTAGCATCACAGTTAACTAGACTACAGCCTTGATTTGGGTGCCACTGGACTTCCATGCGTTTGGCTCGTGTCTCTAAGTACTGCCCTATGACACTTCATATCCTCTATGATTGACGTCACAGATGTCATAGAGAGGTTCCATCACCATGCTGCCTCTTCCTCATCACGCCCTCCCGGATCACCTTGGTTTCTCCAACAACCACTGGTCTAGTCTCCATCTCTAGAGTCTAGACCGTTGAGAATATTACGTAGATGCAGTTACGGCACAGAGATCCTTGAAGGTCATCTTTCTCCACTCACTTCATTCGTGAAAACTCATCCAACCTGTGGCAGGTTTCCTTTTTTGGATGAGTAATATTCCATTGTCTAGAGATACTGTGTTTTGTTTTGTAAAAGAACATTTGAGCTGTTTCTATTTGGGACTATTAAAGCATTATGCTTTTATGAATTTCATGTACAAGTACTCTCTATTGTTTCTCATGAGCATAGATGCTAGATTCTATAGTATGCATGTTTAACTTTTAAAGAAACAGCCAGTCTGATTTCCAAAGTGTCTCTACTATTTTACACTTCCTTAGTTTCCCTATACCCTTGAAAAGCCCCTATGATGTGTGTGTGTGTGTGTGTGTGTGTGTGTGTGTGTGTGTGTATGTGTGTGTGTGTGTGTGTGTGTGTGTGTGTGGTTTTTCAAGACAGGGTTTCTCTGTGTAACAGTCCTGGCTGTAACTCACTTTGTAGACCAGGTTGGCCTTGAACTCACTGAGATCTGCTTGCTTTTGCATCCCTAGTGCTGGGATTATGGGCATGTGCTACCATGCCCGGTGCACCAGTGGTTTTTATTTTGCCCACTCCAATAGACAGACGATATTATGTCCATCAGCTTTCTGTCACTGAGACAGAATACCTGAGGTGGTCGCTTTATAAGGAGGAAAGGTTTGTTTTTGGCTCAGTGTTACAGGCTTCAGTCTACGGTCATTTGGGACCCTTGTTATCTTAGTTCTTTTTCTATTGTTGTGACAAAACCCCATGACTAAGGAAACTTCTGGAAGGGTTTGTTTGAGGTTACACTTCTAGAGGAATAAGAGTCTGTCACCATCACAGCAGGGAAACAGGGCAGCAAACACCAAGCCTCGGCAGCAGGAATCGCTGAGAGCTCATGTCTCCAACTACAGACAGGAAACAGAGAACAAACTCAAACAGGCAGGCTTGATGCCTCAAAGCCACGCCCCCCCACCCCCCAGCCCACCCACCCCATCCATCCCCACCCCCCACCAACACACACACCAGTGGCATACTTCCTCCAGCAAGGCCACACCTTCCAAGTCTCCAAACAGCTACCAAATGGGACCAAATATTCCCATGCCTGGTCTGCGGGGGCATTCTTATTTAGACCACCACACTCACCTTTAAGACAGTTGTGAGGCAGCAGAAGGTGACAGGGAGCCCCACAGCAGAAGGTCCCTCACCCCGTGGCAGCTGGTAAACAAAGACAGAGGACAAGGTTGGAACATTCCCAGGGCATGGCCCCAGTATCCTAACTTCTTTGCGGAAAGCCCCAGGTCTCAGAGGTTCCACCAGCTCCCAGTAGAGCCATGACTGGGAATCATAAAATACGCACGTTTTTTAAAAAGACACTCAAGGGGCTGGAGAGATGGCTCAGAGGTTAAGAGCACTGGCTGCTCTTCCAGAGGTCCTGAGTTCAATTCCCAGCAACCACATGGTGGCTCACAACCATCTGATGCCCTCTTCTGACCTGCAAGCATATATGTAGGTAGAACACTGTACCTATAATAAATAAATAAATCTTAATAAAAAAAAAAAAGACACTCAAGATTCAAGCTCCAGCATATTACAGGTTTTTACTGTGCGTTTCCCTATATTTGTGATGTGGAACATCTTCCCATGGCTTCCTTGAAAGGATGTACTTTAAACATGCAGCATTGAGATTAATTATGATTATAGGCTAGCCATCATTACCAGCTTTCAGGACTGTCCAGGAAACATTAATGTGTCTGTGAGGCTGTTTTCAGAGAGGTTTCACTGAGGAGGGAAGACATACCATGAATTGGGCAACACCATCCCTGTGGGGCCTGGACTGGAAAAAGAAAGACAGGAAAAGTCGGGTCTGTTGGCTCTCAGACTTTTTATACCATTGCTCAAGAAGCAGAGAGGCAAGTGGGTCTCTGTGAGTTCAAGGTCAGCCTGGTCTACATAGTGGGTTCTAGGCCAGATCCTATCTCAAAAAGAGAAGAAGGAGGCTGGAGAGAGGGCGCACTCGTTAGTAATGCTTGCTGTTCTTCCAGAAGACCTGAGTTTTGCTCCCAGCATTCACATCGGGTGGCTCACAATCACCTGTAGTTCCAGCTCCAGGTTATCCAACACCCACTTCTGGCCTCCAAAGGCACCTGCAGTATACACATACAGTATACAGTATACACATAAAAATAAAATTTTCTTTTTCAAAGTTAAAAGAGAGAGAGAGAGAGAGAGAGAGAGAGAGAGAGAGAGAGAGAGAAAACGAAAGAAAGAAGGAAATTGAGTTGAGCACCATGCAGCACCACTCTCTGTGCCCTGACCGTGGGCTGATGTGACAGCCACCATACCTTCCCCACCAGGATGGACTGTGCCCTCAAATCGTGAGCCAAAATAAACCCTTTCTTCTCTTTTAAAAACAGATTTGTGCTGGGGGGTGGGGGGTGGGGGGTGGCGCACGCCTTTAATACCAGCACTCGGGAGGCAGAGCCAGGCAGATCTCTGTGAGTTCGAGGCCAGCCTGGTCTACAGAGCAAGATCTAGGACAGGCACCAAAACAACATAGAGAAACCGTGTCTCGAAAAAACAAAAAACAAAAAAACAAAAAACAGATTTGCTTTTATTTTTAATCTTGTGTGTGTGTACCCGTGTGTGTGTGTGCGTGTGTGTGTGTGTGTGTGTGTGTGTGTGTGTGTGTGTGTATGAGTGTATGCACATGAGTGCAGGTGACTAGAGGTGTCAGATCCTCCTGGATCTGGTGTCACAGGCAGTTGTGAGCTGCCTGACGTGGGTGCTGGAAACCAAACTCAATACAGGCTCTTAACTGCTGAGCCATCTCTCCAACCCAAACTTTCCCCTTAAGTTGCTTGTTAGCAGGAATTTTGCCACGGCTATGAGAAAAGTAACTAACACAATAAGCAATGTGGTTGTCAAATGTTCTTCATGTACCCATCTCTTTCTTCTCAGAAACCATTCAAAACTCCCCCACTATTCATAAACTGTAAATTGCCTTGAATTTATTGTTTACTTAAATGACAGATTTCCTCCTTTCTCATTTTTATACCTCTCCTGTCTTTCTCTTGGCCATTCACCATTACTGCGTCCCTAGAATTATTTTTCTGAAAAATTTTTCCCCAGTTTTTCAAGACAGGGTTTCTCTGTTGCCCTGGCTGTCCTAGAACTCACTCTGTAGACCAGGCTGGCCTTGGACTCAAAGTTTCACCAGCCTCTGTCTCCCTAGTGCTGGGACTAAAGGCCTGTGCTACCACCACCTGGCTTATTTTCCTGGACTTTATTAAGAATGTTCCAGTAATTCCCCATTAAGTATGATGGTGAATTTTGACATAAAATATTTAGAAACTATCCATCAACTTCTATTTGACTCAGAAAGCCTTGTAAAAAAAAAAAAAACTCTAGAAGAGATGATGGACTTATAAAAATGCTTTTCCAGTCTCTTTATAGACAACCATATCATTCCCACTTTGATTTGTCGACATATTTAATTATAATAACAGTCATTTCTATTCAGCCATGCTCACTTTTTTGATAGAGCACCAGTTCGGTGGTGATGTATTGTTCTTTTAAATGTGCTTCAGAATACCCCTACTAAATTGTTAGGGGTTATTGTATTAATATTCATGAATGAGTTTGCTCTATCATTTTCCTTTTGCTGGGCTTTTTGGCAACTTTCGGCAGGGTTGCTGGCAGGTGTGGCTTTCTGAGAAGTGTGGCAACGCCTTCCTCTCCCAAGCTCTTTGAAGGGCAAATGGAACTCAATCTGCACTTTTCCTGGTGACCTGACATAACTCACCTGGGAATCCCCTGCACCCTGGGGACCTTCATGTACCTGTCTGTCACAGGGATCATGTCATCCCCCTCTTGAAACCCGTTCTCAGGGTCCCACTGCCCCTGGAATAAAATCTAGATTCCCAACCATGGCTTTCGACACCCTTCATGAGCCTGCTCAGTTATGAGCATCCTGCTCTCGCCTAGTTCCCCATTGTTGTGTGTGCCCCAACCGCCTTGCTGCCTGTCTGCTGCTGAAACACACATTGGAAAGAGCCTAATGTGAGGTCCCTCAGTCCTCTTCTGTTACTTTGTTCCCTTAACATGTAGCGCCTTCTACTCTAGAATCACCTTACTCACTTTAAAACCTAGTTGTTAGGTGGTACTGGTTCACTCCTTTAATCCCATCACCCAGGAGGCAGAGGAAGGTGGATCTCTGTGAGTTCCAGGCCAGCCTGGTCTACAGAGTGAGTTCCAGGCCAGCCTTACTGTTACACAGAGAAACCCTGTCTCGAAAAACAAAACAAACCAAAATCCTATTTGTATGTAATGCCCCCTCTCCCACCCTACTGTTAGCTGCTAAGCTCTTTGAGTTCCCTGGGATCTTGCTTGCTTTATTTACCCTATTTCCATCTGACAATTATATTTATAACAAGGCAGATAGAAAAAATAAGTCCATCGAATAAATCAATCAGAGGATAGGTAAAAGGGACACCTGAAAGAAAACTGGTACCCTTGTCAGAGAAAGATAGGAAAGGGTGTCAGTTAGCACAGAGTTCAGATCTGAACAAGTTTAACAACAGCAAAGAAGCCAAGTGAGACATCTGGGTAAATCTTTGGAGACAGGGCGGAGGGAAATGAAGGGGTTGACCACACAGATTTGAAAGTTACTCTTACACTTTGATTAATGCGTGTCTTCCACCCGCCTGCTCTAGTGGGTGTGGTGGTCATGGTGGTGCTGAGATGGGATGGTGATGGTGGGGATTAAAGAGATGAGGTGGTAGTGGCGGATGATGGAGATGATTATGACAAGGGTAGGAATGGTAATGATGGTAATAATTTTGATGGTAGTGGTAGTGATAATGGTGGTGGTGATGGAGATGGTGATGATGGAAATAATGGTGGTGATGGAGATGGTGATGGTGGTGTCTTAGTTAGAGTTTTATTGCTGTGAAGAGACATCATGACCATGGCAACTCTTATAAAGGAAAGACATTTAATTGAGGCTAGCTTACAGTTTCAGGGGTTTAATCCATTATCGTCATGGCAAAAAAGTATGGTGGCGTGCAAGCAGATGTGGTGCTGGAGAAGGAGCTGAGAGTTCTACATCTTCATCCACAGGCAGCAGAAGGAGACTGTGTACCACACTGGGCATAGCTTGAGCAAAGGAGACCTCAAAGCCCACCCCCACAGTGACACACTTCCTCCAACAATGCCACACCTACTCCAACAAGGCTATGCTGCCTAATAGTGCCACTCCCTATGGGCTAAGCATTCAAATACACAAGTCCCTGGGGGCCATGCCTATTCAAACCACCACAGGTGGCAATGATGGTGGTGGTGATGGTGATGATAGTGGTGGTGGTGATGGTGGTAGGGATGATGGAGATGATGATGGCAGGGGTAGGGATGGTAACAATGATAATAACTTTGGTGGTAGTGATGGTGATGATGGTGGTGGTGATGGAGATGGTAATGGTGGTAATAATGGTATTGATGGTGGTGGTGGTGTTGATGATGAGGATCATGATAGTAGTGGGGGTGATGGTGGTAGTTGTTGTTGCTTGCTTTTTTCTCTTTTGGGGGGCCCACCACCCAGCTCCCAAATCAACCACACACGGAAGCTTATTCTTAATTATGAATGCCCGGCCTTAGCTTGGCTTGTTTCTTGCCAGCTTTTCTTTTTTTTTTTTTTAATATTTTTTAATGTGCATTGGTGTTTTGCCAGCATGCATGTCTGTGTGAGGGTATTGGATCTCCTGGAACTAGAGTTACAGACAGTTGTGAGCTGCCGTATGGGTGCTGGGAATTGAACCCGGGTCCTCTGGAAGAGCAGTCAGTGCTCTTAACCTCTGAGCCATCTCTCCAGCCCTAGCTTTTCTTAACATTAAATTAACCCGTCTGTCTTTTGCCTCTGGGCATTTCCAGTTCTCTCACTTCTGTAAATGTTACTCTTACTCCAGGTGGCTTGCCGTGTGGCTGGGTGGCTGGGTGGCTGGGTGGCTGGGTGGCCGTGTGGCTGGGTGGCTGGGTGGCTGGGTGGCTGGGTGGCTGGGTGGCTGGGTGGCCGTGTGGCCGGGTGGCTGGGTGGCCGGGTGGCTGGGTGGCTGGGTGGCTGGACCCTGGAGTCCTCCCCCTTCTCTCACTCCTAGATGTCCTCTCCTCCCAGATTTCTCCTGTTTATCCTCTCTGCCCGCCAGCCCCGCCTATCCTTTCTCCTGCCTTGTTATTGGCCGTTCAGCTCTTTATTAGACCATCAGGTATCTTAGACAGGCACAGTAACACAGCTTCACAGAGTTAAACAAATGCAACATAAACAAAAGTAACACAGCTTAAAATAATAGTCCACAGCAGGTAGTGATGACAGTGGTGGTGGTGATGCTGATGATGTTGGTGATGGAGATGATGGTGGTGGTGATGGTGGTGACGGAGATGATGGTGGTGACGGAGATGATGGTGGTGGCACTGCTTATGAGGATGGCATCTGGAACATTCTTTAGAGATCTTGCTCCCTGCTTATCAAGAAGGGAACCATTGTCCATGGTTATGTGAGCAGCACATACCAATTGGTGGACAGAGGCCAGGCCAAGTTTGTGCTGCCATCTTTGCAGGATGACTACAGTTTGAACAGAAACTGGACACCAGCCATCCACTTCCTGTAAGGAAAATACATCAGTGGCAATCCATCAGAACTGGGTTGCTGACATAGACTGTTTCAGGATGAGTGTTCAAATTAAGTTTTTTATTCTATTTTAAAATATAAGCCCTCTCTTTGGGCTTAAGTCGTCAGTCAAGTGGGATGGCTGGGGAAGGAGTTTTTCATTAGTCAGTTTGCATGGGTGACTGCCAGAGAGCGAGGCCTTGAACCCAGCCCAGAGGATATACATTTAGCCTTCTGCACCTCTGCGGAAAGACATGGGACAATAGACTAGAGACTCTGGGGATAGCGGAGGGAGGGCAGGGGCTGTGGAGAATGGAGGAACAGCTCTGCCAGGAGGCAGAGTGAGAACACCACCCGGTAGAGGCCCCAGCATCCATCAGCAGTGAAGAAAACAGGCCTCCTGTCTTTCTCACATAGGATCAGACACCCGGGTGTCCTCATGCCAGGAACCAGGGAAGTGGGGAAGGGAGCTGGCCAGACTGAGAGTCGTGGTGACTGAGCAGACTGTGGGCTAAAAATACGTGGAGCAGAGGAAACGGTTGCATATCACACGAGCCCACGCCTTCTGACTCCACCGCTGCTGCTCACCACAGCCCACAGCTCTGTGAGTTTGGGACACTGGAAATGAGACCAAAGTCTGCAAGAGCCTGTGCTTCTGGCCTCTGAGTTCACAGAGGAGACAAAGTTGAAGAAAGCTGGAGTCAGCATCACGCAGTCATGGAGAGGTGACATCAGAGTGGCACCAGGAGGCAACAGGCAGTACAGGCTGTAGAAGCCGAGGATTTCCCAAGCGCCCCCAGAGCAGGGACCAAACCTCTGTCCCCTCTGTTCTCCTCCCCAGAACCTTTAGGGCACAGCAGGAGTGACCTTGATGACCAAGGAAGTGAGGTGCTGGGACCCTTCCTCTCCCAGTCACCGGCTGTGCTATGACGAAGCCCTAAGATCTTCGAGGGCCAGACTTCATTGAAGAGACTCAAGATGCTTTAATTGTTTTATACCTTCAAATTTAGGAGGTTTTCAAGAACTTACACAGAGAATAGTGGCTCACATCTTTAATCCCAGCATTCAGAGGCAAACAGATAGATCTCAATGTGTTTGAGGCCAGCCTGGTCTACATGAGAGTTCCAGGATAGCTAGAGCTACATAGAGAGACCCTGCCTTAAAATAAATAAATAAATAAATAAATAAATAAATAAATAAATAAATAAACAAACAAACAAATAAATAAATAAATAATAAAAAACCTACACTTGAATTATTTAAGCCTTCAGAAGGGATGGGATCAGAAAACAGCGGCATTGAAATAAATGCACATTTGGAGTGAGAAGTTGGCTTGGTCTGTAAGTGCTTACTCTGCAAGCATGGGGACCTGAGTTTGGATCCCCAGCACTCACATCAAAAGCCTGGCATGGCAGTAATCCCAGGGAGAGGGAGGGGGACACAGGGTTAGCAAAACCTGCAAAAACCAAGATGCTCAACAATGACTGCTGGTCTCCACAGGCATGTGCTCACATATGCACACGCACAAACATGTAAACACATATAATATGTTCCCGTACCCCCCAAATAAATGATTAAATGTTTAGATAAATGTCTACAAGTGCAGGGTTTTTAAAAAGACTTGTTTATGGGGCTGGAGAGATGGTTCAGCAGTTAAGAGCACCGGTTGCTCTTCCAGAGGATCTGGGTTCAATTCCCAGCACCCACATGACACCTCAAAACTCTTTGTAACTTCAGTTCCAGGGGATCCAACACCCTCACACAAGCATACATGTAGGCAAAACATCGATGCACATAAAATAAAATAAATTATTAAAAATTATTTATTTTTATGTATATGTGAGTGCCTACATGTATGCATGTGTACCATATGTACATATGTCTAGTGCCCTCAGAGACCAGAAGGGAGCACTGGACCCTGGAATTGGAGTTACAGTCAACCGTGTGCCACCACGTCGGGACTGGAAACTGAACCTAAGGCCTGTACCAGAACAGCAAACACTGTGAACGTCTGAGTCATTTCTCCAGCCTCAGTACAGTTTTCTGCCAACTAATCAAGAGGAACCCAGGTCAGCTTCAACTCAACCGTTATACAGGAGTCCAAGTTTCAGAAAAACAGAATGAGTAATATACTCTTCCCCAAACTGGAGATAATAAAAACCCTTTTAAAATGTTTATAGTCCATTTATAATGCTCATTACGATGAAGGTGGACCTCCGGTCCCAGAAGGCCCTAAGAGAACTCTTCTAGCCTGGCAGAACGAGGTCCCTTAGGGTCACAGCAGTTGGCTATAAGGGGAAATGGGACTGAGTGTCACAACTGAGCAGCTGGGGTGACGCCGGGGCCATTTCCATCAGTAGCTGTGGTCTCTTAAGAAACACTGACGAGGTCCTAAGGTAAGGGCCCCCCACGGGCTGCACACAGGAACAAACCCTGCCTGAGCAATAGAGCAACACGGTTAGAAATCGGTTCCAGAAACTCCAGTGATTTCTGCTGTGGAGGAGGGGATGGATGGGGTGTGAAGGCTGGAGGAGTAAGGACGAGGCCAGGAAGGAAGTGCTCAGGTGGATGACAGCATGGACTGGGGAGACTGGAGCGGGAAGATAGATCTGAGAGCTGTATCTCTGGTAGAAATAACTGGACTTTCTAAAGGACTAAAAGTGGGGGTGCTGAGGAGATGCCTGAGTGAGTAAAACGCTTGCTGTGCAAGCACGATTACCTGAGTTCAGGTCCCCAGCACTCACATACAGAGCTGGGCACAGCAGTGCACCCCTGCAATTCCAGGGCTGGCGAGGCAGAGACAACCTCTGGCCTCCGTACTGATGCACACATGGGCATACGTTTGAACATGTGCACCCCTAAAAAAAGAACAGAATAAGAGGTAAGGAAGGAGGAGTTTGGGTCTCCTGCCCCAGAGCCCTGGGTTGAGGGGCAGGTGGGTGTGGGGTCACCCAGAGCCAAGGAGTACAAAGACAGAAAATGTCAGTTTGGGGCATTGAAGGCTTGGAGGGTTTATAGGGTATCTGAAGAGACCTGCCCGTGACTCAAAGTGACCTTTTGGTATCAAAAGATGGGCCCAAGATTCAGGGCACAGAGGAGGAGGGCATTGTCAGGTCCAGCTGAGCACAGATTTCTTTCCCTGGAGGCCTACAAGGCACATCCTGTGCCGCTGCATACATCACTCACTTATCCCACCCACCAAACGTCTGAGGATGCTCCCGGTCTATTGTCAGTGAGGCAGGTCCAGGGAGGTGGGAAGAGCTCTCCACTTTAAACTTCTGAGGATGCTCCTGGTCTATTGGCAGTGAGCAGGTCCAGGGAGGTGGGAAGAGCTCTCCACTTTAAAAGTCAGGCCTTTCCTCTCCCGCTGGATGACTGCAGCAGGCTCCAGAGGAAGCGATGTTTGGTTCTCAAAGATAGGCCAGGACAGCCAGGTGGGCATGGTAGTGCACCTGGGCACCTTTAATACCCAGCGCTCGGGAAGCAGAGACAGAGGCATCTCTGTGAGTTCGAGCCTAGATCGGTCCATATAGTGAGTTCCAGGCCAGCCAGGGCTACGTAGTGAGACCCTGTCTCAAGAAGGGGGGCTGGTACAAAGAGATCTGGTCACTAGCTGAGGAAGAGAAAAATGGTAGGGAACTGAGCCTGGGGAGGGGCTGTAATTGTCCCGGGCTGCTTGCTGTGTCAAGACACCTTCAAACAACAGAAACCTATGGAGTCTGGAAGTCAGTGTAATAGTTAATGCGGACTGTGAACTTTACTGGATTTAGAATCTATTAGGAAAGAAGTCTCTGGGAGTGTCTACGAAGCATTTCCAGAGGGCTTTCACTGGGAAGGAAACCTCCCCCAGAGCTAGATGGTGCCATCCCCCAGGAGCTGAGATTACAGGCTGCACGAAAAAGACAACGGAGAAAACCAGCCGAGCAGAAGCCTGTGTGTGTCTCTGCTTCCTGACTGTGGACATAACGTGGCCAGCTGCCTGGTGTTCCCACACCATGCCTCCCCCTCCATGGTGGAATATACCCTTAACCCTGAGTCAGCATACACCCTTCCATATTGAGTTGCTTTTGTTTGGGTATTCTGTCATAGCAACGAGGAAACGGTGTCACACCAAGCTTAAATGTGTGTCAGCAAGGTGAGTTCTGCTGGATGCTCCGTGAAAGGCCACATCATCTTCGGTCTCTTGGCATGATCCCTCCCTTATATTCAAAGAGCATCTTCCCAAGCGTCTCTCGTCCATCTCTATGTAGCCGCCTTCTGTGCTTCTGGTCCGTCGTTACTCTCTTACAAGGATCGTTGTGATTACATCGGACAACCAAGTAGAGGGTCACATGAGGTGACTTCAGGCTCTCCTTCTGTCCTACCTACTACATACCTCTTACTGTATATAAAGCATTGTTCACGGTTATGGGGGTTAAGATATGACTGTCTTGGGTGGGGGTGGGGATGTTTATCCTTCCGTTTATGTCCAGCAAATACATCATTATCAGGGCAGAAAGAACTGCATTCAGCCCTGACTGCCAACACTGTAGCTGTAAGGCTTGCGCCCACTGGTTACGTTCTAACAGTTAGGCAAGCAAGGTTGGAAACAGCCAGGTTGAACAGCGCTGAAGGCTCGTTATAGACAGACTTCTCAAAGCCCCTCCCATGCCGTGCTCTCCAGCTTTAATCCTAACTCATCACGGAGCCTTACTAACAGCATCCTACATTACAGTGTGGACATTGCTGCACTAGCCAGCCTGCTGCATGGCTGTGCAGCCTGCAGAAAGGGACCCTCAGAAGAGTACCTACTTCCTTCAGCTCTCAGAAAGGTTGAAGTGGGCGAGAGAGCCTCAGCTTGGCATTTCCTCCTTTAGTGAACACATCTCCCAGTGGGAGGTGAACAGAGGTCCCTGGGTTAGAGATTCCTGTTTGCTGCCTCGGAGGAGTTCACCTTACAATGTCAAAGTGAGGAGAAGTACCGTGGTCCTGGCATCAATGGGGAGAGAGGGCGGAGTTCACATTGGCCATGCTGGTTTGGAATTCCTTGTAATGTCCAAGTAGAGAACACAACTGCCTGTCTGGAACCGTGAACTTGGGGTGGTCACCCATATCAGGAGGAAGGCCACCTGTGTGAGGAACATAGAAAATGTCTGGACCTAGTGGGCTCACAATGATCTCATTAGAACAAACTAAAGGCAAAGAAAAGTGTCATTTCTGTGGTAAGCTGAAGTGATTTACACCTCTGGGATTGCTTCTCCCTCTGAAGATGAGGTAACATCTCATCCTCATAGTACCTGACACTCAGGGCAGAAGCTCAGAATCCTCCATCCTGCAGAGAACAGACAGCTCTTCTCCAGGCAAAGCCGGCAAGGTGGGACTAGTCAGCCCACATCCAAGTCCAACCCTGGGCTCCTGATTCTGAGACGTCACCCGCCCTGCCTTCGAAGTCCTTCTGCTTGCAGGTTCTCATAATGACCACCAGAGGGAGGAGCTCTCAATGTCAAAGGCTGACTCCCCTCTTCCAATTTCCCCTCTACCTGCCGTCTCCTTTCATTAGGTTTTTGAGCCTGGGGATTTTATGGAATTTTCGGGGTGGGGGCGGTGCTGCTCTAGTCCCGCAAAGGAAAGTGTGATAAAGGACAAAGGAAATGCTGGATTTTAATGAGTAAGAAGGACTAAAGTGGAACCTTAATTCTGCTTTAAAAATCAGTATGGAAACCAGGGTGGCAGACGCCTTTAATCCCAGCACAACAGGTTGATTTCTGTGAGTTCAGGGCCAGCCTGGTCTACATACCAAGTTCCAGAACAGCCAGGGATATAGACTCTGAAGGGAGAGGGGGGGGGGGGGGAGAGAGAGAGAGAGAGAGAGAGAGAGAGAGAGAGAGAGAGAGAGAATGAGAACAAAAGAAAAAATTAGTCAGCATACTTGTGATATTGGGAACTGAAGAGGAATGATAATGCCTCAAAAAAAAATCCACTATATCAAAAGGCAAAAAAAAAAAAAAAAAAAAAAGAGGTCGGGCACGACATGATTTAAAACATATTTAGCAACTCCTGGTGCCTATTCATGCTCAAAACTCTGCCTCCCAAGTGCTGGACTGAAAGCCCTGTACCACCATGCCCTGTAAAATTTAATTCTTATTGGAAAACAGAAATAGGAGAAGATTTCCAGTATCTGACCAAATAATATCTGTCTAAGGAAAGATGATGCATGTGAACACATTAAAACTGTATTTGTTCATCAAATAATATCAAAAAGACAAGCCAAAAATGGGGAGATTTACAGTCTGTGTTATAAGTGCATTTTTAAAAGTCTAGAGGGGTTTGGGGAGATGGCTGGATATTTTGAGACTGTGGGAAGGGAATGGAAAAGTGAGGCTGAAGCCATCCGAAGTGTTGTCTTTGTTTTTTACTCTTTTGGGGGGCCCGCCACCCAGTGCCCAAATAAATCACACACGGAAGCTTATTATTACTTATGAATGCCCGGCCTTAGCTTGGCTTGTTTCTAGCTACTTTTCTTAAATTATCCCATCTATCTTTTGCCTCTGGGCTTTCCCTTTTCTATTCCTGTATACCTTTCTTTGTTTCTTACTCCTCGGCTTGCTGTGTAGCTGGGTGGCTGGCCCCTAATGTCCCCCTCCTTCTCTGGCTCCTTGATCTCCCTCTTCCCAGATTTCTCCCTCTATATATTCTCTCTGCCTGCCAGCCCTGCCTATCCTTTCTCCTGCCTTGCTATTGGCTGTTCAGTTCTTTATTAGATCATTAGGCGTTTTAGACAGGCACAGTAACACAGCTTCACAGAGTTAAACAAATGCAGCATAAACAAAAGTAACACACCTTAGAATAATATTCCCAAACACAGAAGTGAGAGTCATCGTCTGTAGAAGCTAGCTGTGCAGAAAATGGCTTTAATGCTTGTGACATTTCTATCAACCAACAGCTGGAACAAGAAATTCCCAGAAAATGATACTCAAATGGCCAGAAAGCATACTGCAACAGGCTAAACCTTACTAGTTGTTAGGAAATATTGCTACGGGTACAGAAAAGAACATTCATCAACATGGTTATAGCGCATTGGGGATATAGCGCAGTGGTAGAGTGCTTGCCTAGCATAGGCAAGGTCCTGGGTTCGATCCCAGCACCATAAAAACAAAAGTCACAGCGTTGAGAAAGACCAGACCAGTAGCAACCTGAAAACTCGTATTATGCTTGTGTCCCCACTTCAGAAAGCCATGTAGCTTTGTGCCATGACCCACTAACTCCATTCCCGGGCACATGCCACACAGAAGTGGACAAGAAAGTGCACTACAGGATGTACAAGGGGTTGGTAAGACGGCTCAGCAGAGAGAGGAGCATGTTGCTGAGCCTGGACCTGGATTTAACCTCAGAACCTGTGTAAAGGTGGAAGATGATAGTTTGGGCAACACTTTTACCCTGCGAAGAAAAGTCACAGAACACGACAGAACCCACTAGCAAGAGTTTTATTAAAGAAGGGAGGAGGGATAGATGTGGTCAGGCCTGCTGAAAGGACACTTGAGGGAAGTGGGGTGGGGGCAACATGGGGTGGTGTAGGCTATGGTCCTAGTGCCTGGAAGGTAGAGGCAGGAAGATCAGAGTCATCATTAGCTCTGGGTTTAAGATCACCTGGGCTCATGAGACACTGCCTAAACAAACAAACAAACAAACAAACAAATAAATAAAAAGGTAAGCCGTCGGTGGTGACACACTACTTTAATGTCAACACTCAAGAGGCAGAAGCAGTAGTATCTCTGTGAGTTCAAGGCCAGCCTAATGAACAAAGTAAGTCCCAGGACAGCCAGGGCTGTTACACAGATAAATCTTATTTTGGAAAACAAACAAAAAGAAAAACAACCCGCCACCCAAACAAAACAACAACAAGGTTAAAAATTAAATTTAAAAACAATGATGTTGGGGTTCAAGGACTGAGATGGGAAGTGGACATAGGCTCCTACTCCTAACCAAGATCCTGTCTGTAATTGGTACTCATTGACAAAGGAAATACTCATCTTCCTTAATGGAGTCTCATTGGGCATATTTACCACACTTCAGGGCGTTCTCAATGCCCAGGAATAAAGGACCAACACAAAATGAAGTCAATGGTATTTTCATAAACTTTTGTCTCATATTGTTTTGTTTGCTAATTTTTTGTTCGTCTTTTGCTTGTTTGGTTTCAGATTTTGTGTGTGTGTTTCTTGTTTTTTGTTTGTTTTTTTAAAGTGAGAGAAAAAAAATAAAAGATGTATAGTTGGGTGGGTAGGGAGGCAAAGACGATCTGGGGGAAGTAGGGAAAGGGAAAATTGTGATCAGAATATATTATGTGGGATTTTTTTTTTCAATTAAAAGTAAGGCATGGCCAAGTGGTGGTGGCACATGCCTTTAATTCCAGCACTCAGGAGTTAGAGGCAGGCAGATCTCTGAGTTAGAGGCCAGCCTAGTCTACAGAGGGGGTTCCAGGACAGCCAGAGCTACACAAAGAAATCCTGTCTTGAAAAACAAACAAACAAACAAGCAAAAAAGTGGTGGTCCTGGGGTGAGCCTCAGTTGGTAGGGTGCTTGCCCATCATGCATGAAGTCCGGGTTCCATCTGCTATGTGCATACACCAAGTGTGGTTGTGCATGCCTGTGATCCCATCACTGAGGAGGTGAAATTGGAGGATTAGAAACTCAAGGTCAACCTTGGCTGGATAGTAAGTTTGCGGCTAGCCTGGGCCACCCATGAAGAAGCATAAATCCAGAAGGAAAAAAAAAGCAGAGACAAGGATGGCAGTAACCTGTGGGAAGGGAAGGAGCTGTGACGGGCAGGGACGGAGGGACGCTGGCCTTGCTCTTTCTGCTCTTTGTTTTGGTCACTTACAGAGTAACAGTAGCAGGACTGATCTTATTTTGGGAAAATACACCACTTTGTACACACTTTTTTTTTCTGATTGATGGTGTTGTGGTTGGATGAATGTACCACTCCCCAAGCTCCTTGTGTAATGGAGTGGTTCTCTCGGAGGAGTGTAAGCTTAGTGGAGATTGTTAGATTATTGGAGATAAAAGCCTTTTCTTTACTAACATTTTGTCTCAGTTTTGGGTTGTTTGTTTGTTTGTTTGTTTGTTTGTTTGTTAGAGACAGAGTCTTACTATGTAGCCCTAGCTGGCCTGGAACTTGTTATGTAAACCAGGCTGGCCTCGAACTTGCAGACCTGAGTGGTGGCATTAAAGGCAAGCACCACTGCTCACGGCCCCATCTCGGATATTTTGTTGAAGAGACAGAAAAAAAAAATAACACGTGTAATACATTTTGAATCAATTTCTACCTTTACTGAGACAGATTCTTTCCTTGGGTGTGAGTGTGTACATATGTGTGCACATGTGTACATGCATATGATTGCTGGTGCCTGCAGAGGCCAGAGGTGTCAGATCCCCTGGAGCTGGAGTTGCAGGTGGTTGTGAACTTGGCTACATGGATAACTGGGAATAGAACCGGCATCCTCTGCAAGAACAGTAAACACTCTTAACAGCCAAGCCATCTCTTCACCCCAAGGGGAAATATTTAGAAGAAGGAACTGATGTGGTGATGGATAGATGTGACTGGGAAAAACAAAACAAAACAAAGGATCTCAGGTGACTCTGGCTATAGCCTCAGCAACTGGGGCAGTAAAATTACTCTTTGCCATGATAAGAAAGACTGAGGAAGAGCTGGCCTGGGCAGGGCATGGAAGTCAACTTCAGTATGGCGAGCATGCTATGATGGATGGTCCCTACCAGGCATTCTGGTGAAGATGTCAAGTGACCACATAGGTCTTCAAGTCTAGAGGCTCGGGAGAATTCAGAACTGGAAGCTCCAGGTCTGGAAGTCCTTTTTATGGAGACAGAAAACAAGTCACTAGCCTGAATGCAATTTTTAAGAGGCAAGAAGAATCGGGCTGACATAGTGGTACCTGCCCCTCTAATCCCAGCATTCGGGAAGCAGAGACTAGAGCCAGCCTGGTCTAGATAGTGAGTTCCGCACCAGCCATATATGAGATCGTGTCTCAAATTGAAGAGGATGAGGAGGAGAGGAAGGAGGAGGAAAAAGAGGAGGAGGCAGAACAAAGGAGCCCAAGAAACAGTAGCTTGGGCGCTGGGAGGCAAAACGTGAAATGATCCATGGTGACCGAGGCTGCCGATGGGCCAAGATGAGATCTCATACTTGACCACCCACCACCTTTAATGGCATGGAGGTCAGTGGCGAACTTGTGAGCGCAGTTTTGTGGAGTGTTGATGTGTGAAGTGTGGAGGTGATCTACATGGGGTGGGAGATGGAAAGGCCCAGAACACAGCCTTTCTAAAAGTTCTACTGGTTAGATAAGCAGAGGAATGGCAGATGGAGGAGACGTGGGTAGATGATTTCCTGATAGGAACTGATGCAGCTTGGTTGTGGAGGGGGAGCAGGGATTTGGGAGAAAAGCAGGAAAGCAGCGGGTGGTGAGGGATCGCCACTGCATTCCGCTTGGGGGGTTTCACTGTCCCTAGAGCAGGATTCCGGGGGCCAGAAAGGTGGTTTGGTAGAAAAGGCATTGCCTGAGAGGACTTATAAGGACCAAACAGGTCTCTCTATCTCCTTCCTTCTGTCTGGTCCCAGCAGAAGAATTCCAAGATTTCCTCTAAGTAAAAGGATCTGGCGTGGGCGGAGCAAGGAGGCCCTGGCGAAGGCTGGGCTGGGCTGGGCTGGGCCGGGCTAGCTCCTTCAGCCTTGAGCAGAGCGGTGTGTGTGGAGCCTCCGGAACCAGCTCAGCATGGTGGAATTCGCACCCTTGTCGGTGCCATGGGAGCGCAGGCTGCAGACCCTCGCGGTCCTTCAGTGGGTCTTCTCCTTTCTGGCCTTGGGTAAGAGGATAGCCACCGGTACCGGGGAAGGGCCGGGCAGCCCCAGCGGAAGTACAGGATACTTGATGGAGAGATTCAGGAAGGGGCTTTGCTGGGCTCAGAGTTCCTGTGCAGAGAGGATCCTGGGGTCTGCCATAGCCGTGTGTGGGTAAGTAGGGTCTCCTGTGTCTTGGGAAAGCTTTAGTTTCCCGGAGTTGGACGCAGTTTCTTTCCCCAGGCTCTTGCTGCAAGCTGCTGAGGGGGGGGGAAGCATCCAGTGCTGTGGAAAGCGCTCCTGTGCTTCCTGCTGCTATGAGAGGGAAGCTCTCCAGTTTACCTTTTGGGGGGGGGGGGGGCACACGGGACGACGAGCTGGAACTGAGGCCAGGAAAGAAGGGACCAGCCTCTGCTTCACCAGCTACATGATGGGGATGACAGTGTTGCCCTTACGGGGTCTTTGTAGATGAAATGCAGGAAGGTGGGAACGCAAGGCAGATCTGGCCTGGCTCCTTAGGTGTGGATCTGACTCTTGATCACCACACCCACTGATGTGTGGCTGCACTCCAGCTCTGCTGTGGACCAGGAAGGAAGAGTGGCAGGGAGCACATGGGACTCTTAGTCTCCTTTGCTGGCACCAGACTCGGGAAAGATTGCCACCCCAGGACTGGGATTCAGCCTGGGTCCAGATACTGCTGGCTGTCAAAACATTCACATGCTGAGTACATGTTGGTCACACACACATATGCACATGTATACACACACGTGTGTGCATGCTCCCTTAGGGCCACCTCACAATTCTTCAGCTATAGGGTTCATTCCTGCAAAGTGGGCCTTCCAGGACCCTGCCTCTAGCACTTTTAAGTACCTCTGGTAGCACAGCTGAGCAGAGAAATGGCATATTTGAAAGGCCCAGGCTGTAAATCAGGTAAATCAGGAGCCTGGCCCCTGCTCCTTCCAGAGGAAGGAGGACTGAGGGGTGGGCAGAGGACACTGGGAGGAAGTGTGGATATAGAAAATCGCCGGTGGGCATAGAAAACAGAAGCAGGAGGCCTAGGCCCATGGCTGGCTTAGGTCAAAGGGCACTGGAGACCCAGAGCCACGTAGGCCAGAGCCACAAGCTCACAGGGGCTGAGGGACACCAAGTTCAGCCTGCCACGGGTGACCCTGAGGGCAGGAGTACGTCTGACTGGGCGAGCTTGCCCCAACCATGCAGCCTGTGGTACCTGCCTGGCCCTGCTCTTACAGGACCTAGCAGGACCAGGGAGTATAGCACAGACACCAGGGCCCCCCTGAGCCAGGAGGAGCTAGAGAGAAGGAAGGAAAGGGTTCTGGGCTCTCTCATGCCCAGAGTAGGCGGGTTTACTAACCCCTTATCCCAAGGGCAAAGGAGAGCCATAGACCCAGCAGGAAGTGACAAGGTCCACTTTGCATTAAAGGTCCCCGTGCCTACAGCTGGGTTTCTGCTGTGTGGCGGATGAGAAGATCAAAGGCCGGGCAAAAAATGAGTGTATCAGTGTCACCAGATCAGGCCCATGGGCCAGACCCGCCTGAGTGCTTCGTTTTTTGTTTTATGGTGTTCTCCTTTCTCTATTCCTTTTTTGCAGTCTAAGATCCAAGAGTTTCTGCCATTTCTAAAAGATTAACTTTTAAACTACTACTCAAGAGCTTCCATAACATCTCCTAATGTGCATCTGACATCACAAGTTCTAAAATGTCTAAAATGTTTGCCATCTTGCCTCTTTTTATTTTTATTTTTATTTTTTGAGACAGAGTTTCTTTGTGTAGTTTTGGTGCCTGTCCTGGATCTCTCTCTGTAGACCAGGCTGGCCTTGAACTCACAGAGATCCACCTGGCTCTGCCTCACGAGTGCTGGGATTAAAGATGTGCACCACGGCCACCCGGCTGGCCTCATTTTTTTTACTTTGATGATGATGATGAAGGAATGGCCTCCAAGCCTTGAAAGCATGAGGATCTCAGTTTGAGTCCCAGAACCTCTGTAAAAATGTCAGGCATAGTGACACATACTTGTAATCTCAGCATCGGGGAGGCAGAATCGATGGCCAGCTAGCCTAGCCTAATGGGTGAGCTTCAGGCTAATGAGAGACACCGTCTCAAAAGGAGATGGACAGCCCTCCTGAAGTCGACACTCAGGGTTGTCCTCTGGCCTCTACACACACTCGGACATGTGCATGCACACATCCACCCTCAGGTGCACATACACACATACACACACACACACACACACACACACACACACACACACACGTCGTAGCAGAGAGGAGACAGGGAGGTGGGGTGGAGATGGAGTGCACAGATGCACTACTTAAGGCAGGTTTTAAAGAATTGTGAGGGCTGGGCTGGAGAGATGATTTTGTTGGTAAAGTTGGCTGCACAAACATGAGGTTTAGGTTTTTAGATTCCCAGCACCCACACCAACACCAGGTGGGGCTGGTGGCCTGCTGATAATATCAACACAAAGCAAGCAGAGACAAGGGGTCCCTAGAGCGAACTAGTCAAATCCGTGAGCCCTGGATTCAAGAGAGAGACCCTGCCTCAACATCAGAGAGTCATAGATAGTTTAAAAGGACAGAGATCAGAGAGTGACAGCAGAAGGGACCCACAGCAACCTCGAGCCTCCACAAGGGCACCTGAACACCTGTGTGCCCTCATGTGAACATATATACACACAAACATGCATACAAACCACATGCATACCTAGAGAAAATACAGTGTGAGTCTAAAGCCTGCCCATACCCAGGCAGGGAAGTGCGAAGAGGAAGAAAAGATCTAAACAGCCCGTTCAACTGGACATATGGGATGTATTTTGCAAAAATGGCACCGAAGGAGCTGGGAAAGTCAATTAGGACCAGGCACCAAAGGCTCAGGCCTGGAGCCAAATGCTTTCCAGATGGGCCGCTCACTTGTTTCTGTTTCTTTTCCTCCCTCACGTCTCTCTCATGGGAGAGCACGATCCCTTGGCGTTGGTCTATGCTGTTCTTAGCTGTTTTTGTTTTATAGTTGTTGAATGAATGAATGGCATGGGCCAAGCACTGACTCTCAGGTATTACCCTGCTAGCTTGCTGTGTGTGCATAGCCAGTGTGCACACCCTCTCTGAGTCTCTAAAAAGTAGGGGTTTAAGAAACCTCAGGCTTAGCTGGACATAATGGCACACACCTCTGATCCTGTGAATTTGAGGCCAGCCTGGTCTACGTAGTGAGTTCCAGAATAGCCAGAGCTACATAGTAAGACTCTGTTTCCCAAAATACCAAACCGAACCACACCAACAAAAGAAACCGCAGGCTTGTAGAGACTGGGTAAAGGAAATCACCAAGCAGACCCACCCTGGGCTTGCTGTTAACAGATGGAGGGATCTTTCTGGGAGTCAGGACGGCCAAGTGAGACCTTTCTGGTCGAGGGGAAAGTGCTCTCTGTTTTTTCCTAAACTTTGTTTCTTTTTTCTTTCTGCAAAAATGACTCATTCAAACAACATTCGAACCTTTAAGTAAATGGCTTCCCATAATCCTCCCCTCCAGGTAGCCACTGTTAATAGTGAGTTCTTCTTCTTGAGAGAGGGTCTTATTAAGTGAGAACCACTGCAGAGACTTTGGGGTTAGTCCAAATGGAAAGAGCTATAGCTGAAGTTTTACTTATTTATTTTACATTAATAAATTGGGGTTGGGCCGGGGAGATGGCCCAGCTGGTAACCTGCTGGCTGTGCAAATATGAAGACCTGAGTTGATTCCCAGTGACCATATACCAAGCTGGATGTGGCAGGATACAGTTGTAAGGCCAGCTCTGCGACAACTAAGACAAGAGAATCAGGGGGCATTACAGCCAACCATCCTTGCTGAATCAGTGAGCTCCAGGAGACAGGAGGGTGCAGGGGTGAGCTCCAGGAGACAGGAGGGTGTAGGGGTGAGCTCCAGGAGACAGGAGGATCAGGGGACACTCCCACCAATCATCCTCATTGAATCAGTGAGCTCCAGGGTCAGTGAAAAACTCCTGTCTCAAAAAATAAGCTGGAAGGGTTAGGGACTTAGCACAGTGGTGGAGCATCTGCCTAGCAAGTCAAAGGCCCTGGGTTAGATCCTCAGCTTTGGAGGGGGAAAAAGAGGACAGTGATAGAGGAAGACACCTGACCTCTGGACTCAATGTGCATACCCACACAAGCATGCACATGCACACACCCACACCCACACCCACACACACACACACACACACACACACACGCATGCACGCACGCACGCACGCACGCACATGCACACAGACACACACATACACACACACACACACACACACACACAGACAAACGCACGCACGCACATGCACACAGACACACACACACACACACACACACACACACACACACACACACACTGAATTTTTTTTTTTTTTTTGAAATAAGGTTTTCTCTATGTAGCTTAGGCTTGGCCTGAGCTTAAGTCCTCCTGCCTCAGCTTCTAAGAACTCTAATTACAGGCACACACTATGGCAGCTGCTGCTCTTCTCCAGTGCAAAAAGCATAAATAAAGTTTAAGTCAGCCTCCCTTCCTCCTTGTCTCCTGCTGGGAGGACCTTTCAGTCCCCTCCAAGGGTGGCTACATCTGTGCGGGCCTCTGTTCCTACTCATGCTGGCACTGGCTTCCAAGCCTTCTACAACTGTCTCTGAAGATATTTAAGACAAACACAAAGTAACAAAACCACCGCCATTGCTGGTCTCTCCACCCCTGAGAGGGGTCCAGCCTAATGTGAAGGCGGAGCCCGGTACAGATTAGGGCAGGATGAGCCTCTGGCTAGAGGGCAGACACCTGGAGGGACAGGCTGGCCCTCAAAGTGCTGGCTGTAGCTGTCTTTCCTTCCAGGCTTTCCACAGACACCATTTGTCTGGGTTTGTATGAGTCCTCCTTGTTTTGGTATTTGTGAATAATTTCATGGCAATTGAAAACAAAGGACCAACGTGGACTTAATCCAAGTATCTACTAATGGAGAAGCAAACACACACCATGGGACATTAATGGAAAGGGGGTGAATTCCTATGACCCCACACGGTGCTGTGCCTGGAGTAGTTAGGATTACAGTGAGAATGCTGGGTGGGAGGAGGTAGTGGGGAGCCATGTCTCATGAGTATGGAGAGTTTCTGTTTGGGAGGGTAAAGAGTTCTGGTGACAGATGGCACTAATGGCTGCGAAAAGAATGTACCGATGCCACTGAGCTGTACGCTCACAATGGTAAGGCGATGCCCTGTATGTTCAGTACATTTTATTAGAACCAGAAACTTCAGAACAGGGCTGGGGAGAGGATTCAGCGCAAGTGTGAGGAGCAGAGTTCGGGTCCCCAGACCCTATGAAAATGCCAGGTTGGCATGACAGTCTGCCAGGAATTCCAGCACCTAGAGGGCAGAGATAGGGGATGGCGGATCGGGGCAGCTAGACGAGCCAGTACTGCTGGGCTCTGGGTTCAGTTAAGAATAAGGTGGGAAATGATGGGATAACGTGAGGAGCAGTTGATGAAGATTCCCATTGTCATACATATGCACACTCCACACACATATGAACACACAGATACATGCATACCCACCACATACAAATGCAACAACAACAGCAACCCAAACCTTTCGAACAAAACATAAAGTGCCCCAACACCAAACTGGAAAGCAGTTTCATGGGGGCAAGACTTTCATTGGTCGTTCTGGCTGGCCCACCAGCAGTTGGCACTTCGTAGATGCTCCATGCAGGATGAGGATTTGTGGCCCTCATCCATACCCTCTGACTTCTAACTAAATCTTTTTGTTCATGCTCGTCAAGAGTTCCCCTCCCCCACACCAGCAAGTCTGTCCCCGTACCTTTTCCATGTGAGCTTCACAACTGGGTCTGGCTTTCTTTATGAATCTGAGGGCTGGGGATGTAATTCAGTCGGTAGAGTGATTGCCTAGCATGTACAAGGCCCTGGATTGGCTCCTCAACACTGCACAGACCAGGCTTGGTGGACACCTATAATCCCAGGATTTGGGAGGTAGAGGCAGAAGGATTGGGACTTTAAAGTCATCCTTAGCTACACAGAGAGTTTGAGGCCAGCCTGGAATACCTGAGACCCCACTTCACAAGAAAGAAAACCCAAAAACAAGCAAACAGAGAATCCGGGGGCTGGGTGTAGCTCGGTGGTAGGGAGAGCACTTGCCTAGCATGTATGGATCCAAGGGTTTGATCATGATGCTGAAAGGAAAAACATCAGCAAATAAAAGGTATTGCACCGGTGAGGTGGGGTTGTATTCATGGGGATGATGATCCACCAGATGGGGTGTGGCCCCATGGACCCGCTGCACCTGAGATAATCAGGATCTGCTTGCAGCAAGGGTTGCAGAACCATGGGCAAGAGAGACTTCTGCATTCACCCTAGTCCCAGCCTTGCAGTGCCCCAGGGTAACCAGGTGATGTCCCCACAACACACAAACCAGAGTGGACTGAGTTTGGAAACAGAGAAATCTGGGGTAGCTGGGGCCCTGGCGATGTATGTGGGTAAGGTGGGGCAGGAACAGGAGATAGTGCCAGCTCACTGAGCTGATGCCTGGCTGAGCTGTCGGGCTGTGCCTTGCAGCAATGGGCGAATGGCAGGGCCTTAGGAAGGAGTCTGGGCTTAGCTGTGGCTGAGGGTGGACAGAAAGGGGCCAGAAAGAAAATAGTCTCCTTTTTCTCTAGGATTCTCAGTTAGAAGGTAGAAGCTGATCCAACCCATGGCTCCATTTATGGAGCGCCTGGTGAATGCATATGGCCTTCCTGGAGGTGGGGGCAGTATAGGTTGAGATATCCGGTGTAGTGGGGGAAATGCCTTTAGATGGCCCCATGCCAGTGTGGCATGTCCTGACATGTGAGGCATGCAAGCTGGTCTCCTCCCAGTGGTGTGGGCTAGACAGGGAGGGCAGTGCTGCATGGGGGGGCAGTCATGGAAGAGCTAAACTGGAAGAGCTAACTGCCTTCCTTGCAGCTCTCAGTCTTTTGCTTCTCTCCCAGCCCAGATCTGCATCGCCATCTTCATAGGCCTCCTGTTCACAAGGTTCTGGCTCTTCTCTGTCCTCTATGCCACCTGGTGGTACCTGGACTGGGACAAGCCTCGGCAGGGAGGCCGGCCCATCGGGTTCTTCAGACGCTTGGTCATCTGGAAGTACATGAAGGACTATTTCCCTGTCTCTGTGAGTACAAGGCTTTGGGGGGGGGGGTGTTAAAGGACCTCTGGGCCACTCATCTCTGTGAGGACAGGGGGTTCTGCAGAGCAGAAGGCTGGCTGGGAGGCAGGAGCCTGAGGAGCCCGTGGAAGAGCATAGTGTCTCTCTGGCTGTGTGACTTGGGGCCAGTATGGTCGCTGAGGAATAAGTGTGGCTTGAAGGAGATATGTGTGTCTTCTAAGGGCAAAGCCAGCAGCAGTCAAGGTTCTGGGTGAAGATGATAAACAGCAGGTCTTAAGAGACCCCACATTACACTCAGCAGATAGGGGGACCCCAGGGTAAGACCTGAGTCACACAGCGAACTCTTCTACAAACTTCTGCTTTGGTCACACTGGGCACCCCAACCAGCTCAGGAAGCCTCTGGACAAGCTCCTGGCTTCTGCACTGGTATAGGACTGCCTCAGAGTCTGGCCTGCCATGTCACTGGCAGGCAGTATATCCTTAGGCAAGGCTGGGCCCATGCTGGCCTCAGTGTCCCTAAGGATCAGCAAGCGGTATGACATCTCCTACCTTGAGTGTCCTCAAATCCTGGCACTTTTGATTCACTGCACTTTCAGGTCATTGTGAACATGTGGCCTTGGACTTGAAGGTTGGTCCTGAGTGGATGAGATTCCTGAACCTGAGTGAGCAGACTCTGGGGCTCCTTCAGTAGGATATAGATAGACGGGACTCTGAGAGGCCCAGGCAGTGCTGGCTGACTGGTGGGGTGAAAAGGCAGTGGGCATGTGCAAGGCCAGGCCTGGGTACTTAGAGCATGGCTTACAGAGCTCGACAGACTAGATCCTAATCCAGATCTGCCATGTAGTGTGAGCCTAAGGTGGGTTGCCCAGTCTCTCTGTGCCTCTGTTTTGGTCATATTTAAGACAGATAGCTGGGCATGGTGGCACACACCTTTAATTCCAGCACTTGGAAGGCAGAGGCAGGAGGAGCTCTGTGAGTTTGAGGCAGTCTTGGTCTATGTAGTGAGTTCCAGGACAGCCAAGGCTATGAAGAGAGATCCTGTCTCAAAAAAAAAAAAAAAAACAAACAGAAATGTTGCTGTACACCTTCTGGACAGTGTGGATTCCAACAGACTGTGCAGACAAAGTCCTCAGACAGCCTAAGTAATAGCTGTTCTCACACCATGTAACCAAGTCAGTAGGACACTGCCTGGACCCTGGACGCTCTGACCTTTACCCCCACCCGACTTCTTCCTCCTTGTGTAGAGTCCCGTCCCTTCCTTTGGTCCGGGACTCAAGTCCTGAGCTATCAAAGGAGGGTGGGGGAAGAAACAGGCTCACAGAGGTTAAGCAACTTGCTTGCGTCATGGAGACTCCAGTCAAGGATCCTACCCTGTGCCCTTTTAAGAGTCCTGTGGCCCCACAGTGGCTGACAAAGGCTGGGTGACAATGGCATGCAGGAGCCCCCTAGTTCTCCAGTGAGCAGAGCTTCCAAGGAAAGGGGCTGGGGAGGCGCAGGGAGGGGCTAGCAGAGACTGTCACTCAAGGGCACTGAGCATCTTAGTGTCAAAGGAGACGGAGCCTGGACTAGCTTGGGGGACTCATTGAGTGACAGTCACCTCTGCCCCTCAGATGTGTTTATTCTACAGGGACTCCTCCTAGTATCTCACAGCGCAGCACAGCGCAGCACAGTGCAGCTTGTTGGGACCCAAGAGCAACCATGGACACGTCTTGGACAGAGTCCTCAGTCCCCACCCCAGGACCTCTGAGCTCTGTGACTGAACTCCCTTCCCTGCCTCACCTCTCTCCCCGGTGTCAGGGAGGGCAGAGTTCTCTGGGAGAGTGTGCCCTCCTTTGAAGGTGTAAGTGGCATCAAGTACGGAGTCAAAGGAAACCTGGTGAGTCCTGACTCACCAGAAGAAAGGCTTCCTGAAGAGCGGACCTCACAGGCAGAGGCGAGGAGCTTGTCCAGAGGCCCCCTGAGCTGGGTTTGGGTGCTCAGTGTGACCAAAGCAGAAGCTAGCCTGAGCTGTGGCTGGAGAGGCCGCTCAGGTCAGTGGAGCCCCCAGAGGCTACTTCCCAAAACTAGGAGGGCTAGCTGACATTTTCCAGGTCCGGGTAGCCCAGGGCTCTGGAGGACATCTGCTTCTTACCACTTGGATTCCCAGCAGCAGGGCTGACGGAAATGATAACGAGGAGGTCCACGGTCTTCCTGATCCTTCCACAGCCAGAGAAGGACACCAACGTGTCCATGGTTGCTCTTGGGTCCCGCCTGATTTGCAGAAATTCGAATGTTGTTTATTACTTACCCCAGGCTCAGTGCAGAAGCGCCGGCCAGGGGCAGGCGATACCAGTGAGTGGCCAGCAGAGGGAGAGATGCTGGCCTCTTAGGATGTGCCTGGCTTAGAATAGGAGTGAGCAGGAGAGGACTGTGGCCTGCAGAATTCCTTTTCCACTGACCTCCAGGATACCTTCCCTCTCTTCTGGGCACTTTTCCTTCCCAGCTCTGCTGACACCTCCCGCCACCATCCACAAGCCTCTGCATTCCCCATCAAATGTGGTCATCTGATGATTTTCAAGTTTTGATTATTTGTTACTAAAATTTTTACAAACTAGCTTCCAGGGGTGGAAATATCAAACAAAACTAGGACATTATGCCTGTACCATGGAGCTTTCCAAAGTCATCTTTACTGCTTCCCTAACAGCTAATGGTGAGGAGTCAGGCAGTTTCCTAGAGGGAACTGTCTCTACCACATGTGAAAGATGAGTCCAGGAGTTGGGTGTCCCTGTGAAGATTTCATCACCCAGAATAAACACACTCTACACAGGCCAAGACCTTGGTAGGGACCAAGTTCTGTGACCAGGACCATGACCTGGGGTCAGGAAATGCTGAGCACATCACACTGATCATTGTCAGAGTCAGCTTGGTACAATGCAGATCACCTCTCACCCCACCCCTGTCCCTGCCCCTGTCCCTCCCAGCAAGTAGCTTCCAGGAGGCTTTCTCAATCCCTATTGACAATTGGGACTAGATAAGTCCTTTGTTCTGACTGGCAACTACCTACTATGTACCAGTACCAATGTCCATAGACAGACGGGGCGGGGGAGATGGCAAACTCCATCCCCTTAGTGAGGACCACTGCTCCAGAACCTGTGTTCTGGGTCCTAAACTCCCCCCGACTCATCCCTCCTTCCCTCTACCCTAAGGCCAACCAAGAACCTCTCTCTTCCTGCATTCCCCTGGCTCCACAGCCCCCACCCCATTATCCGACTTTCATAGTGTACCCTGCCTTGGGATAAAAGCCATCTTTGTGGCAGCGCACAAGACCCTGCAGTCTGGGCTCTTCCCTGGCTTTCCTTTCACTTTTCCCGGTCCCAGTTCTCCGAACGTAAGCCAAGTCGCCAGTGCAGGGGGCCTAATCGGAGCACACCCCACTTCATTAATCCCCACCACCTTTCACACAGAGTTCTGACAGGGCTTTGCTCTTGGGGCTTGGATGCCTGGGCTCTGCCCCTTCATTAGCTGTGTGAGCCAGAGAAAGACCAAGGGTCTCAGTTTCCCCCTCTGTACAATGGGGCACTGATACCAAAACTGTTCTTAGGGGTGACAGCGGAGGACAGAGTGGTTTGGTGTGTGTGCTGTGCCTGGCACAAAGTCGGTGCTGGGTCTGTTCGTCCACTGAGACACTCTTTCCAGCTCCCAGGGCTTATAGAGGCTGCATGTCTTCAACTCCGTAATAGTCTTGGTGGTAAAATTTACAGTACTGTATGGACCATAAGAAACACACCTTCGACTAGATTTGCAGAGTGTATCTTGATAAGATGTTTAGGACGGAAGGGAAATAGAGCTTAGAAATGAAGGCTATATCCATAGATGGCAGTGAGTGTCAGCCAAATGACCCATTGTGTTGCAGGAAGGTGGAGCAGAGAATTTAGCTGAGAATCTGGAGAGGCCAAACCTGGACCCAGGGCCACACGGGGGACTACAAGCAGGCGCAGATAGAATATCCAGCCTTTCCTTCATCCATCCATCTGGCTGTGAGGGAGGATACAGGGAAGTTGCTCCAGTCCTGCATACACACATGTGCCCACCCAATCAGCCATGCACACATGCATACACATCCATACACACAAGGAATTTACACCCGGGGCCAGCACCAGATGTACTGAATCAAACCCTGTCTTCCTGCCAAGTAATCTATGTGCACAGGTAGGCCACGGACCGCTTTTCCTACATGGGAATATTGATCCACTTGCCGTTGGAGCAGTTGAAGAGGCTGCTGATGCAGAAGCCTGGGGGAGGGACCCGGATTTTGCAAGGTTGACTAGAAAGTTCCAAAGCTAGTCCTGAATGCCCTGTGTCCTGAAGCAAAGGCTTTCTGGATCCCTCCTGTGCTCTCTGAAGGAGATGGCAGGTCTCAAATCCAAGTCACCTCTGGTTTGGGGCGATTCTTCCATCCCCTCTGCCCTCCATTTGTTCACTTGCGCAAGGGCGCTTTCACACGGCAGCCAGCCCCTAGGGCCCTGGGAAGTGTCACAAGCTAGCAGTACTGGTGCTTGGTGTTTCCCAAAAGAGCCAAGAGGACAGTGGGCTCTGGAGCATGGGAGCCTCAGAAGGTCTGAGAAGGCACAGGGTACATGTGGAGAGACAGGGCTGAACTAGTGTAATAGTGCACTGTGTGATGTTCGGGTCTTCTGTGCAGGCATGGAGAAGGACCTTGCAATTAAAAGCAATATTTTAGAACCTTCCTTCAGAACTGAAAACATGTTCATACCTATCAGGCCCACGTTGTTCATAACAGCCAAACAGCAGAAACTACTCAAGTGTTCAGCAGCTGATAAACAAAATACAGTCTGTCCATATGATGGGATATTATTTGGTCATAAAAAAAGGAGTGAAGTACTGATCTGTGACACAGCATGAAAGAGACCTTGGAAATAGGCCAGTAAGTCCAAGAAGCCAGTTACAAAGGTCATATGTGCGTGACTTCATTTATACACTGTCCAGAACAGGCAAACCGGCTGAAGAACAGATTACAGGTTACCAGGGCTGGGGAGAAAGAAGTGAGTCATAATGGCATGGGTTCCCTTCTGGAGCCGTGAGTGTGCTCTAGAGTCAGTGGTGAGGTTGCACAGCTGTCCGGAGTGCACCCGACCACACATGTTCAAGCCTGGATCTTATGGTATACAGATGACACCAATAAAAATGAGTGGTCCCAGAGTCCAGCAATCCGGCTGCTCTCTTCTCTCGCCCCCACTGCCCAGTGCCAGGCCCAGCCAGGACTTCTCCAGACACCCACCACCTTGCTTGGCCACCCTCCCCTCCTCTAGCAGAACTGAGGGAACTGCAGAGGGACCCGTGTACTTCACCAACTCCCCTCTTCTTCCTCGGCCCCCTGGGAACCTGCAACAAGCCTGGCAGGGAAGCATCACTGCTGTCCTGTTAGCAAATGCAACCGAGGCACCAAGGAGCCGGGAGCCAGGCACAACCCTGAGATGAGCTCCTGGACTCCTAGCTTAGGGCTCTCTCTCCTGCAGTGGAATCCAGGTGAGGACAGGACTGGGTTGGAGGTGCCTTCCTTCTGAGGGAGCTACATCTGCCCCTCCCACTGGCTTCCTTCCTTCTCTCCCTCGGTCTGCTCTTCCCAAAGCATTTCCTCTCTCCCACCACGTGTGGCCACATAACCGCTGAGCTTCACAGGGAAACAGGGGCCAGCGGGACAGTTAGCACAGAAGACACCAGTAGAAACCACCTCTGGGAAAGCTCAAACTGGGCCTCAGTGGGACCACAATCACCCTCCAGTGCACACACTTGCATGTGTGCCTGTAAAGACGTATGCAAATGCCAGCTCACTTGGTCCCCATCCTCACCAGGATATTTCTCTGTACACAAATGCTGTGTTATCAAGGGTGCAATTATTCATTTGTTCACTTATTTATTTAAAGTAGTGATGTGTTCTTGTTCAGTATTCCAGAGAACAAAAAAAGCAGGTATGAGAGACTTCGTTTTTGGGACTGGAGAATGGCTCAGGCAGTAAAGCGCTTGCCTCACAAGCCCAGGGACTCGAATTTGATGCCCAGTACTAATGTAAAAACGCCAGGTTGTAATGCTCACTTTAATCCTGTCACTGGGGTGGAAACAGAGGACCCCTGGGGTTTGCTGGCCAGATAGTCTAGCCTCACTTGTGAATGCTGGGCCAAATGAGAGACCCTTGTCTCAAAGGACGTAAGTGATACCTGAGGTTGTCCTCTGACCTACACACACACACACACACACACTCACACACACACACACACACACACACACACACACACACACACAGATTCCCTGCTCCCCCATTCTAGGCATATCCATCACCCCAGATCCCATCCCTGGGAGCGGCTGACCATGAGTGTTGGTGCATTCATAAGCAGCGGTGTTTCCTCCCCTCCGCTGCACACTTGGCCCTGCTTCTCGCCGTTCCCGTAACACGCCATCCTGGCTTGCTTCATACTCCTCTGTGGCCGTAGTCCTCCCTCGTCTGCCTCATTCCCAGTTTGCCCAGACAAGCCCTGTTGGTGGACAAGTTTCTGATGTTAGCAAAAACTGGTGCTTCCATGAATGGCACGGCTCGGATGGCGTTTGACCAGAGTGCAGACAATCCTGTAGGCTAAATCATTCCTTGGCAGCGGAGCTCCTGGTATGAGAGATCTGTTCTCTTTTGTTTTGCTTTTTCATGAATTTCCAGTTGTTTTCACAGAGGTGCAGAATTTAAATAGCAGGCGTTCCCACGTATGGAGCAAGGAATGAGCAGCATTGGCAGGATCCTGCGTAAGCTAGAGCCCTGACCTTGCTGGGGTTTCCATCATCTCCTAGGTCCCCTCTGTACGAGGGGAAGGGGCTAGGCCTTGTCTGGGAAGGCAACAACCTCTCTGCCTGTGGCTCCTGCAGGCCTTGCAGGGAGGGGCTTGCCATGCTCTGGAGGGTTTTGGTGGACTCCGTGTGGTAAGGAGTTGTCAGAGGTCAACTCAAGATCGAGGACAGGAGGATTGGAAGCCCTGCAGCCCGGATGGGGACAGGCTTAGGACCTCATTTCTACTGTCAGGATGTGGAGGCCAGCTGCTTCTGTGGCCTCAGAGACAGCAAGAAGCATGCCCAGGGAGACAGCTACTGTGAGGTTCAGCTTGCTGACAGGGTGATAGTTCACCTGGCAAAGCTTAGCGGGTGGAAAGGGCTGCCCCTCTCCCAGGGGGTGCAACGTCCCTGCCACCAGTCCTACCAGGAGGCCTCCTGCCCAGGCATGCCAGGGGGATATGGGCTGCTCTCAGCCCATAGCTGTGGCTCCCAGAGCACAGGGCACTGAGACTCGGAGAGCAGATTCCTGGCAGAGTGGGAAGGGATTGGTGCCACCTAGAACACAGCCTCCAGCAATGATCTTTGGACTTGGCTACCACCCAGGCAGATCAGTGTGTGTGGTGTGTGTGTGTGTGGTGTGTGTGTGTGTGTGTGTGTGTGTGTGTGTGTGTGTGTGTGTGAGACATGGCCCACTAGTGGAGATCAGAGAACAACCGAAGGAGCTGGTCCTTGCCTTCCATCTAATTTGTGACAGGGTCTCTGCTGTTTCCTTCCTATTCAGGCCAGGTTAGCTAGCCCTCCAGCTTCTAGAGAGTCTCCCATTTCTGCCCCCACCTCACTGTGGATGATGGCCATTCATGCCGTGTATCTGACTTTGACATGGGTTCTGGGAATCCAGACTCAAGCCCTTGCGCTTACACAGCTAATGCTTTTACACAGTGGGCCATCTCCTCAGCCCCTGCCATACCTGTTCCTCACCCCACTTCACCTAGTTTGATGACACGTGGCTCTCACTTGGTTTCTGGTGGTAACTCTGGGCCCTTGATGCTTCAGGCCTGACCAGTCAGGGTAAGTTTCTGCCCTGGCATGGCACAGAGAGTTAGTAAAGTTGGAGTTAGGTTTGGCCTGGGGACAGCAGAAACACTCCCATGACCCACCAGTTCCACAGGACTAGAGCCAGTCTCAGGCCCCCGAGTGCTGTCAACAAGATCAAAATCTGTTCCTGGTCTAGCTTGTAATCACTCACTCCTCGGGTGGATGGGCCAGCTTGTCTTTCGTGTGAGGTTGAGATGGAGTGATTCCAGCATGGTGATGCCCCCTTGTGGCCCTCATATCCTTCCTTCATTATGTATTCACTACTTGCCTATTGCTACGAAGAGACACCGTGACCAAGACCACTGATAAAAGGAAACACTGAACCAGGGGCTTGCTCCCAGTTTCAGAGGCTGAGTCCGTGGTCCTCATGGCAGGAGGTATATATAGTGGCATGCAGGCGGGCATGGCGCTGGAGTAATAGTAGGGAGCTTATCCTCAAGTTGGGGGCAGAGAGAAAGCCGGACTGGGCCCGGTGTTGGCTTTTGAAATCTCAAAGCCCACTCCCAGTGGGACACCTCCTCCAACAAAGCCACACCTCCTAGTCCTTTCCAAAACAGTTCCACCACCTAGGGACCAAGCATTCAAATATATGAGCCTATAGGAGCCAATCCCATTCAAACCATCACAGCATCCCACCCAGTAGTTAGGAATTCCAGTCCCTTTTCACTTGAACCTCTCAGCAGAAGGGACAGGGTCTTCCTGGGACAGGGTCTTCCTGGGACAGGGTCTTCCTGGGACAGGGTCTTCCTGGGACAGGGTCAAATGTTCCAACTTCACATAGACATGGGCGAACAGTTTGCCCAAAGCCAGCACCTGGTCTGTGAAACCTTCAGCACCCATGTATCACCCACTGTCCCACACAACACCTCTCTCTGCGGAAGCATCCAGGAAGCTCAGGCTTATGAAGAACCTGAGACTCTGAGTCCCAGAGTAACACAGACCAGTAGCAGAGCCAGGACTGGCATACAGACCCTGCTGCTCATCACCAGCTTGCTGTCTCTTGCAGTTGGTCAAGACGGCTGAGCTGGACCCTTCCCGGAACTACATCGCAGGCTTCCACCCCCATGGAGTCCTGGCCGCAGGAGCCTTTCTCAACCTGTGTACTGAAAGCACCGGCTTTACCTCACTCTTCCCAGGAATCCGCCCTTACCTGATGATGCTGACTCTGTGGTTCCGGGCCCCCTTCTTCCGGGATTACATCATGAGCGGGGGTGAGTCTCCTCACCCCGGCCCCAAGTAGCTCAGGAAGATGAGGCTGCTGGGTGGGCAGGGGCGTCTGGGAACGGGCTGTCAGTAGTTCTCTGTTCCTTCCAAGTGCTTGTTCAGCAACAGCAGAGGCTAGACCCAAAGAAGAACTTCCTGCATCGCTGTGCTGGGAAAGGCCATGCTGGGGTGGGAGGAGGAAGAGGGTTCAGAGATCCCCAGCTGGTGGGGGTGTTGTTGGGGGAATCCTGGCTCTGTGAGCATTGTTGATGGCGGCTTTCTTGGGCTGGTCTCATCTTCACAGTCCCGCCCCTTCGCCTGGTGTCTGACCCACCTTGCTCTCTCCCTAGGGCTGGTCACATCCGAAAAGGAGAGTGCTGGTCACATCCTGAACAGGAAGGGCGGTGGGAACTTGCTAGCCATCATCGTTGGGGGCTCCCAGGAGGCACTGGATGCCAGGCCTGGAGCCTACCGGCTGCTGCTGAAGAATCGCAAGGGCTTCGTCAGGCTTGCCCTGATATATGGGTATGGAATTCTGGGGACAACACTCTGGGTTGGGGAGACAGCAGAGATGATTATAGCTTCTATTTTGGCAAGGAGATTCTCAGGCCATATGACGAAAATTGTAAGTTGGTGCCTCACAGCCAAATTTCTAGATACATTTCCATAAAGGAGACTGGGGGAATCAATGGTGAGAAGGGACATGTTTCCTACTGCTGGAGTGATCCCTGAGACCTTTGGGAATCTGGAAGGGTAGGGCTGGGAGCTTACTGCGGAGCTGTTCACCCACCGTGGGGAGAGGCATCTTTGAGGAAGCCGGGCAGCCGACTGGCACAAGGAGGAGATTTTTCTAGATGAAAAGTAAAAATGTTTTGCACTGAGGAGGAGGCTCTAGAACCTTCTGATCTACCCGTCATGGTAGCCACATGAGAGGCTGGGGGCCTGAAAAGGCTCTCTGAAGGTCAGAGAGGGCTCAAGGCAGATCTGCTCCAGTTCCTGGCTGGGTGACCTTTCCATCCGTGCCTTCTGGATTCTCCCATACTCCCCTGTGTCCTCTAGGGCAGCCCTCGTGCCAATCTTCTCCTTCGGGGAGAACAACCTGTTTAACCAAGTTGAGAACACATATGGCACCTGGCTGCGCTGTGTCCAGAACCGACTACAGAAGATCATGGGCATCTCCCTCCCTCTCTTCCATGGCCGCGGTATCTTCCAGTACAGCTTCGGGCTCATGCCCTTCCGCCAGCCCATCACCACCGTAGGTGAGCTGAGATCCAGACTGGCCAGGGCAGGCTGCAGGAACAGGGCCTGGGTTAGATGCTGCAGGGAGCTTGAGGGTGGGAAAGATACGCCCTCATCCTCATGGGACTCACATTCTAGACAGGGATGCACACCCACACGTAGATAACCCTACCAGAGGGAAGTCTGGGATAAGAGCTGTAACAGACATAAAGGTACTGATGGCTGAGTACTCATTCTCAACGAGAGGTACTGATGGCTGAGTACTCACTCTTAAGAAGGGACAGCAGGGGACCTGCCGTGTGTCAGACATTACACTTGTCATTTGACATTCTCAAGCTTGGTTTTTCCTAGCAACTTTTGAGGTAGGGACTCTTAGCTCCATTTCATTGATATAAAGTGAGGCCCAAAGGAGTTAAATAAATTCCCAAAGCTCACATTGCCTTTGAGGGACAGAGCTGAGGCTGTAACTGGAGTCTATCTGACCTTCGTGAGGCCAGAGAAGGAGGGGTTAATTGTGATCCAGATGATGGAATGCGGCTTGTGAAAAGAAAGCAGAGAATAGAGATGTTAAAATTCTGTGCAGGGATGGGGGGATGGCTCAACGGATGAAGGACTTGCTGAGCAAGCGTCAAGATGTGAGTTTGACCTCCAGTACCCATATAGAAAGAAGCCAGGCACAAGGCCCGGTGGTATGCACTGTAATCCCAGGGCTGAGGGGACCGAAAGAGGAGGATCTCTAGGTCTGGTGGCTGGCAGGCTACCAGTGGGCAAGCTCCAGGTTTAGTGAGAAACCTTGTCTCAAAAAAATAGGATGAAGCACGATTGAGGAAAATGTTCAACATTGACCCCTAGGCTTCACATATGCTCACACATGCACACAAACACATACATGCACAAAAAAGAATGTTTTAAAAATCTGTGTGCCAACTAATAATCAATAGACTCTGCATTAGACTCTGGGGGCTCTTCCTATAAGAAATGAACCTGAGCTTGGGTGTACAGACTTAGCACAACTTTTCAGCTATTTGCACTTCTCTTTTGTTTTCTTCTTGGATTCCCATTTGACATTTGTAGACAGGACTCTGTTCATTTCAACTCTACCCATCCATCTATCCACCTGCCCATCTATCTGTCTACCCACCCATCCATCTACCCATCCACCCATCCATCCCATCCATCTATCTACCCACCCATCCATCTATCTACCCACCCATCCATCCTATCCATCTGTCTACCCACCAATCCATCTATCCACCCACCCATCCATCTACCCACTCACTTGTCCATCTATCTACCCACCCATCCATTCATCTATCCATCCACCCATCTATCCATCCACCCATCTATCCATCCACCCATCTATCCATCCACCCATCTATCCACCCACCCATCCATCTATTTACCCACCCATCCATTCCATCCATCCACCCACCCATCCATCTATCCACCCACCCATCCATCTATCCACCCA
>CABHPP010126885.1:0-10293 GCA_902168425.1 Peromyscus attwateri | reverse complement strand
TCCATCCATCCATCCATCCATCTATCCACCCACCCATCCATCTACCCACCCATCCATCCCATCCATCTATCTACCCACCCATCCATCTATCCACCCACCCATCCACCTCTTCACCTCTCCACCTCTCCACCCACCCACCCACCCATCCATCCATCCATCCATCCATCCACCCACCCACCCATCCACCCACCCATAGTTGAGCACAGATTTGGTAATCCTTGCATAATGGCCTTACTGGTTCCTATGGTGATATCAGTCCTCATGTATTCGAACATTGCTGCTGCTGCTGCTGCCTCCAGAGATATTTCCAAGAGGAGAGGGCACTGCTTGCACAGCCACACAGATTTAGAAGTTTTATAATAGTCTTCCTGATTCTTCCCTATGACCATGGAGCATTACATATCAGTGCACATGGCAGAGAAGAAAGAAGGGCTACCTGGGCTGTGACACCCCCACCCCAATTCTAGAAGTGCAGGCACCTCCAGTTCCGACACATTGAACCCTCAGAATCACATGTGTGCACCCCTAGCGTTTAAAATCCAGTACTGCTTCCATCTGGTTACTTGGATAAATGACTTAACTTCTCTGAGCCTCATTGTATCCAGTAGGAATAATGACAGGTTTTGTTTGCCTGGGACTAAGGGAGAGAATGCATATAAATGCATGCATATTGCCCAGCATACTGAAAGCTGGCTGTTAGTATACTGAGAGTCTGGAGTGAGTTGTCCCAAAACCTTAGAACTCAGTACCCGAGGGCGAAGGAGATAGCTCAGTTGGTAAAGCGCAAGCAAGAGGAACTGAGTTTGAAACCCCAGCACCTATGAAAAAATCTGGGTGTGGTGGCACATGGTTTTAATCCCAGCACTCTGGAAGCAGAGGCAGAAGGGTCCCTGGGGTTCACTAGATGGCCACCCTGGCCTAATCAATTAGTCCCAGGCCAATGAAAGACTTGTGTGTCCATAAACATGGTTGATGGTATCTGAGGGACAGTACTGGGGATTAACCTCTGGCCTCCACACACATATACCTGCACATGAACGTACACTTATCCACATACACGGGGTGAGGGAGGGGGGGAGAGGGGGAGATAGAAAGCGAGCCCAGAGTATCTGAAATCAGGAGAGCAGGGGGTGGTAGTGAGACACCTTGTGGGGTGACAGTAGGGGTGGCCCCTGCTCCCAGGGTTCCTGAGACTCACCCTGGGCCACTGTCCTCCTCTGTCCCTTGCAGTGGGGAAGCCCATACAGGTGCAGATGACACCACAGCCCTCAGAGGAGGAGGTGGACCAGCTTCACCAGCTCTATATCAAGGAGCTATGCAAGCTCTTTGAGGAACACAAACTCAAGTTCAATGTCCCCGCTGACCAGCACTTGGAGTTCTGCTAAGCGACTCCAGCCAGAGGACAGCTGCATCCGAGAGCCTGCAGGAGTGTTGTGATTAGAGGGGACTTCCACAAAACAGTGCCCAGTGCACTGGAGGTGCTGTGATGAGAGGGGACTTCCACAGATGCCCTGGACTCCTAGGAACTCAGCTCCAGCTGGCAAGATGGAAGAGGAGGCGGCTCCTTGTCCTGGGACTTGCAGCTGCAGCCAAAGCTCTGAGGTCTCCCTGTCCTTGGCCTGTCTGCCCATCTGAAGGATGGGGAAGAAAAGCAAGTAGAGACTCATTTCTGAGGTCTCCATCCACAGTTCTGATGTCACTCAAACATGACCAAAGGACCGCCAGGGAAAAAGAGAACACAATTCTTCTTCCCCTACCCTCGCGTGACAGTGTGAAAGAAGCCAGCACCCCAGGCCTTCCCTGTGCATGTCCCTCATCCTGCTCCCTGATGTCCCTTCTTCCCCTCTGAGCTGGAGAGAGGTGTAGCCAACTATGCCCTGGCACCCATCCTATGTTCCTTCTAGACCCTGGGTCCTCTGAGCTATGACATCCATACCAAAGGAGCCCATAAGGGAGTTAAGGAAGGCAGAGCTCAGTCCTCCTTAGCTACCTGACTATCACTGAGGGTAGGTCTCCGTGCCATCCTTCTGAGTCTCAGTTTCCCCAGCCTTGACAGCCTGGGAGCCTCGGTGCTCACATCACATGGGCTCCATGAGGGAGCCTCTTACTCACGCTTTATAACGAACTCCAGCCCCTGTCTTGGCACAAAAGGGCAGCTCCATACATATTACCTCAATAAATGAAACGATTCTGTTTTATCTCTCTTCTCTTTCTTTCTCCCAACCAATGGGGCTGACCGGAGCCTCAGCTTGAGCCCTCAGCCTTGTCCTGTGGCCCCAACCTCTCCTCAGAAACTGAGTCAACTACGTTGTAGAAGACCATGTTAGTCTCCCCTTTCCCGGGGACTGTTCACCCTGAGTTTTCCACCTTGGAAAGAAGGGAGAAAGGACATGCCTGTGGGCAGACCAGCACATTGGAAGCCAGAGATGATGCATGAGTGGCTGTGTGTCTCCCGGGTGGACCACACTATGGCCAGGAGAATTCTGAATTCCTGGGTTGGAGATCCTATACCTACAGGAAATCCCAGGGCATGGCTGGATTGAAAGAATGCCTGACTGTCCCTCCCTTGTAATGGGGAGCAGAGCCCTTCCATGCAGGAGCAGTTTCTATAACCACTGGAGAAGTGTGCACTGGGATCCCAGCCCCAGCCCCACCTATCTCCTCAGCAAATCAGTCACCTCTAAACCTCAGTTTTAGCATCTGACACAAGGATGGCAATAACACTCTAGTGTTGTGAGCAGTTCCCAAGCCATGGGGTCACACCATGCCCTCCATGGAGTGCTGCACAGTACATAGAAATTAGTAGTTCCGTGACATGGGTGTTCAGGACCTTGTGCAAGCACCTGGGATTGAGAAGAGATGGTGTAGGACAAGACTCAAACAAGGTGTGTGGTGGTGCACACCTTTAATCCCAGCACTCGGGGAGCAGAGGAAGGGAGATCTCTGTGAGTGAGTTCGAGGCTGGCCTGGTCTACATAGTTCCAGAATATCCAGGGCTATGTAGAGAGATCCTGCCTCAAAATAAAATGAAATAATCCCACCAGGAGCAAAAGGCAGAGAAGTCAGAGAAGAGAGTACTGTCTTCAGGTCCAAAGAAGATTTGAGGAAGTGGCCGTGGCCAGGGCCCTAAAGAAAGGGCAAGACAGCAAAGGAGATGGCGACTAGGGGTCCATAGCAGTTATCTGCCTCCAAGTTAGAGCCGCCAACTAGCTGAAGGCAGCGAGAGCCTTTATTTCTCCCAGTTCCGAGTTGCTTCAGCTCTGGTGCAGCCGCAGTGGGTCACGTGGTCATGTGAGGCTGGGGTGACTGTGCATGTTGTGGCAGCAGGGTGCAGGGCCTGGCTTTATCCTGACTGCCTTTTTAGCACCTGTGGTGACTGGATTCCGATGGAATGAGAGTCCCGGACTACACAGCATGCGGTGTCCATTCCATCACACACTGTGCATCGAAATGGTCACAAGGTCAGGAATCAGAAATAGACTCCGCCGAGTGTGAAGAGGAGGGCCATCACATCGTAAAAGGTGCTGGAGAGTGCTCGTGGCCATCTTTGCAAACCGTCTACAAGAATTTCAAAGTAAAAGCCTATGGCAGAACGCCCCCTCCCCATCCCACCCCCAACACCTCTCTCTTTCTGCCACAATAAAGCCATTGCATCCCAAGGGGCCCAGTCAACCTGGTGTCTCTGGCCTATCCCTGTGTCCCTGTCCCTCTGACACCAGTCTCCCTACTCAAGATCCTTCCATTGTGCGAGGCTATGGTTCATGCTAGTCTCCGTCTCAGAGGGAACCAGAGGACGATCTGAGGAGGTTGTGCTAAAGATAAAATGTCTTGAGGTACCCACAGGTGTTGGAGACCACAGTGAGTGGTGCTGTAAGCAACAGCTGTCACCAGACGCTGTCACCACCCAGGAGGCCTGGAAGAACAAATAGAGGCATAAAGTCCCCGAGCCAATCTAGTCAAGGACATAGGCAGCTTTGAGAGACTTGTCAGACAAGAACAGGAAATGTCTCTCCCTCCATACTTCCTCTCTTCCTTCAACTGCCTGCTGAGTGCCCAAGTCCAGAGGAAGCTGGGCCTGTGGCTGCATCCAGGCAAGTGAGCTGCAGGCCTGGGAGCAAGGCTTGGAGGGATCAGTGGAAGACAGATGATGTCTACCTTGAAGCCCAGTGTCAGCTTGTTGTTTGTCAACAAGCTCTGGTCCTTGGTGTTTATCTTAGTCCTTAGCCCTAAGCTTCTGTCATAGGGACACTGTGACCACAGTCACCATCACCTCTGTGATCTTGCCTGTGCTGTTTCTCAGACTAGAATGCTTCCCTTCCATCACCATCCCGTTTCCTGATAATGTTTCCTGATCCTTCAGCATGACTCATCTAACCCAGGGAGCTTCCCCAGGGCCCGCAGGCGAGAAGTGCGCCCTCTGGCGTCCTGGGGCTGCCCTGCATCCTCTGGCTTCCTGGGGCTGCCCTGCATCCTCTGGCTTCCTGGGGCTGCCCTGCATCCTCTGGCTGCCCTTCCTCTGCCACAGCTCTCAGCACCAGGTGGACACTGGGTACCACTGACAGGACATGAGTCCACTCTCTCAAATAAAACCCAAGTTTCCAAGGTCCTCTTCAGTACTCGGCATAACAACTATGTCTCTCTTCCATCTGGCCTTCAAGGCCCTATGTCATCTGCCCCTAGGCCTGGCTAGCCTCACCTCAACCTGTGCGCCCTGAACTGCTCCTCAGGGCACACTCCTGGGCTTGCTCCATCTTTGGCACCTTCTGTCTCTTCATAATACTCTTCCCTATGACCCAGTCAGTGTCTCTTAGCCCAAGTCACTCCTTGTGTCATACCTCGGTCTACTCTTCTCTGCCTTCTTCCCTGTGTCAGGATGGACCCTTAGTTCTGAAGGACAAAAAGGGACATGGTCACCAATACATGAGGACATGAGGGGACTTTTCCATCCTCAGGGGTTTGGGAACCTCTGAGAACCAAGACCTATGCTTAATGTCTACACACAGAGACAGGCGGACAGACAGACCGACAGACTGACAGACAGACTGTCTCTCTCTCTCTCTCTCTCTCTCTCTCTCTCTCTCTCTCTCACACACACACACACACACACACACACACACACACACACACACACACGATCTAGAGTACCTCAGCAATCCTCTAAGTAAAGCTGGCAAATTGGCCTACACTGCGTTCTGGACTTTTATATTTGGTCAAGATGGTTAGTTATTGCTGTCTATAATAAATTATTTTAAAAGTTATCTGCTTGCTGGGTGGTGGTGATGGCGGCGGCGGTGGCACACGCCTCTAATTCCAGCACTCGGGAGGCAGAGGCAGTCAGATCTCTGTGAGCTCCAGGCCAGCCTGGGCTACAGAGTGAGTTCCAGGACAGCCAGGGCTACAAAGAGAAACCTTGCCTCAAAGAAAGAAAAAAAAAAAAAAAAGAACAGAAAAAAGAAGTTATCTGCTTTAAGGGACACTTTACTGACTCCAGGCTCCTGAGGGTGGGCCCCTGGGAGTGACTTAGCTGGTGGCTCTGGCTCAGGGGCCTCCAGAGTGATAGCTAGGCTGCTGGCTAGGCTGAGCCTTTCAAGCCTGCACAGGGGCTGGCGAGGTCACCTCCACACTCACATGACTGATAAGCGAGAGCCTCTGTTCCTTACCAAGTGGGTCTGGGCCTGTCCATGGCCCCCAGTGATGGCGCCTCTCCTAGAGCAAGCGAGTGGGGAGAGACGGGTCACCTGACTATTAGGACCTCTGAGTCACATGAGTCTAATCTGTCTCAGTCTGTTGGTTAGGTGTGAGTCACTCTGTTCGGTTCACACTCCCTCTAGGGTGGGAGGACAAGAAGGTGGCAGTAGCTGCCACTGTAATGGGATGAGTCCTCAGATGCTTAGCTGGGCTTTTCTGACTCTTGTGCTGTAGCATGAGGCAACCTGCCCAGAAAACACTGAAGGACAGACACCCCACTAGCCAAGGAGAAAGCATGAAGACCGGTGGGGCGGGGCGGAGCAAAGGTTGGAAACAGGAGTGATAACCATGACACCCACCTCCCCCCCCCCCCCCCCCCCCCCCCCACCCCCTGTCCCGCTGGCAGAAGAACAGGGTGGCCTTTAGACGTGAAGCTGCCAAGATGGAAACAGAAGAGAAAGACTTGGGGAAGAGGACTCGCCCTCTTTCACATGACCTTAGAATCCCCATGTTACAGATACCAACGGCACAAGCCAAGAAAGGTGTGGAGCCCTGAGCTCAGAGGAAGGCTTTGTGTGTTCAGTTTAAAGGGTGCTTTTCATGGACCAAGGCTCTGAGACGGAGGATATTGCTTACAGCAGTTGGATTCCCTAACCCGACACACATAATGGGCTCAAGTACTAATTTTCATGTTCCCACACCTCCTGGCCCTCTCAGGGCCTCCCTTGGGATGCCCCACTCTGTGGAGAAGGCAGTTTCCTCCACCTCAACACACATACAAATACAAGATGTGTCAGTGTGGTACAGAAGGTCAGAAGTCCTCAAACGATGGGGACAGCGGGAGTCTCTCCCGGAATCGGGCTGCCCTTCGGCCTGGGAGAAGTTCTCAGACATCATCACCCAAGAGGACAAAGGGCTTGCTGAGGCCCAGCCTGTCTGATACTGCTTTATGATGACTTGAGCAGAGGTGACAAACAGGGCAGGGGTCAGTCAGCACAGTAGAGCCTGTGGCCACGTGGCATGGGGTCAAGGCTCAACCTCCCACAGGGGCTCAGCTTTCTTAGGAATGAGACAAGGAGGTGGGAGGGGTGTCACTTTGCTAAGTGAGCAAAGGCAGACAGGAGGGACACCGTGGGATACTGGTCAAGGATGTGATCAGAGCACAAGGGTAAGACCTGGAGAAGAGAATGTTTGAGTAGGTCTGTGTTCAGCAAACTTTTATCGAGTCCTCGTGATGGACCAGAGGCTGGAGTTGAAAGTGGTAACCCAGGTGGGGTTTGGGGGGGGGAAATCAGTCCCTAGCTTTTCCTTGCTGGCTGTCCTATAGAACCCCAATGTTAGGGAGGCAGGAACTCCTTCACAAAGTTGAAGGTGGCCTGGAAGACCTTGGAGCTGGTGTGGGGCCTGGGCCAGGCCACCAGGGCAGACAGAACGGGCTGAAGGGAGCATCCGTCATTTCGGGTTTTTTGTTTTTAATGTTGTTTTCAGATAGGGTCTCACTCTGTAGCCCTGGCTGGCTTGGAGCTCACTCTGTAAATCAGGCTGACCTTGTACTCACAGATCCACCTGCCTCTGCCTCTGGACTGCTGGCATTAAAGGTGTGCGCCCCCATACTTACGTTTATTAAAGCCACCACCCTCTTCACACTTAGCTGATGCCCCATGTAAATCATGTGTTCGCCTGTCACGCTGTCCACAAATGGGTATTTGGTGAATACTCACCCCTCTTGAGGAACTCCAAGGATGACTCTGACCGATGTGTGACTTGGTGCTTCTCACAGAGCAGGTCTGGGTATTTCTTAGTTTCTGTGGCTTCCTTTTCCCACTGCACAAAGCCCACCAGAACATTTCCTTTCAGGCCGAGCTGGGACCAGGTACATCCAGGCTCATCATCAGTGGAGAATGAACAGACTTGAACCCATGAAATGGAAGGAATCCCCTGCTGGCAGCTCACCCTCTGCAACATTTATTGATACAGGATCTTGCTTAGGTAGCCCTGGCTGGCCTCGAACTTTCGATCCTGCTCTAGCCTCCTGAGTACTGAACTCACAGGCCCATGCCTCCATGGCTGGCTAGAGATCCACCTAGCTCTACTGGGATTATAGATGTGCATCACCACCGCCCAGTTCTGGCTTAAATTTTTGAATTGAAAAAAGGAATAGGATTTGGATCAGGCAGGAAAGTACAAGGACTATAGTTTGGATCCCTAACACCCATATAAAAGCTGGGGTAACAGCCACCTGAAACCCCAGCACTGTAGGGGCAGGTAGAGACAGGTACATCTGTGGGGCTCGCTGGTCAGTCATGTTGAACTCCAGGTTCAGTGAGATGCCCTGTCTCAAAAGCTAAGGTGGAGAGGGATGGAGGAAGCTACCTGACATCAAATGGCTTCCACGTGCATGGGACATGCAAACACATGCACAGACATGAATGCATACACACATACACACACAAAACAAACAGATAAATAAAAGTGTAAACCTTTAAATTATTGTGCTAGTTTTTGTCAGCCTGACACAAAACAGAGTCATCTAGGAAGAGGGAACCTCAACTGAAGAGCTGCCTCCATCAGGCTGTCCTGTGGGCAAGTCTGTGGGGCATTTTCTTGATTAAGGATTGATGTGGAGGGACTAGCCCACTATGGGCGGCGCCATCCCTGAGCAAGCGGTCCTGGGTTGTAAAGGAATTCAGTCTGAGTAAGCCATGGAAAGCAGGTCCATAATCAGCATTCCTCCATAGTTCCTGACACTGCTCCTGCTTGTGTCCCTACCCTGATGTCCCTCAGTGAGTGGGACATGTGAGCCAAATAAACCCTTTCCTCCCCAGGTTGCTTTTGGTCATAGTGTTTATCACAGCAATTGAAAGCTAACTAGAACAACTGTAGAGTCAGGCTGGTGACTCATGTCTATAATCTCAGCAGTTGGGAAGTGGAGGCAGGAGGATCAGACATTCAAGGTCATCTTCAGCTATAGTGAGTTCAAGGCCAGCCTGGGACAAGAGGCACTGTCTCAAAAGCAAACAAACAGAAATAGGCTTTAAATTTGGGGATCCCAAGAAGGAATATAGGATGTGATAAAAGAGTTGTTTCTGAAAAGCATGTTAAAATGCCACCAAATAGAGTTGGAAAATAAGGGACAGACTTAAGTAACTCTAGAACCTAGGACATGGAGTAGAAGTTGCAGGACTAACATCAGAATGGGATGGACACAAGCCTCCACTGTGTCTGGGATGCTGAGTTCCTCCAGGGGTGCGAGTTCCCATTATCTGAAACTGCTGGGCTTCTAGATGGGAACAAACACCTAAGTGGTCGCTGGGAGCCAGTTTTCTCAAGGCCGGAGAAGGAAGACTGGACTGCTCCGTGTAGTAAGGGGACAAGTCAATGTGAACTCGTAGTATCTTCTCACAGCTTCAGATGGATGATACAGAAAGCAATAAAATACTGGTGTATATACGGGCTATTATACATGTGGGCTGCCTAGCTCTGGCTTCCGAGAGAGCCTAGAAGCAACAGCACCCACTTGCAGCTAGCATGCCCTGACCCTGGGTTTTAGTTCCTAAAGAAGGGCTTTCCTAGGGCCAGTGTGATGGCACAGTGGAAAAAGGCACTTGTCAAGCCCGAAGACCTGAGCCCCACATGGTGGAAGGGGAAAACCCACTCCCACAAGCTTTCCTCTACTGTCCATATGTGTATTGTTGTGTATGGGTTCTCACACACATACATGCACATCAATACATGAATAAATTAATTAACTAAAAGGAAGGAGATTCTTGAGATACTTGAAGAAGTGGCAGATTCTAGGGCTGAGGCATCTTGGAGTGCCGGAAAATCAAGACCAGCTCAAAACCAGCCAAACAAGAAAAAACAAACATACAAACAAATAGCAATGGTAATACCCACCCCCACCCACACACAGTGATCATCATCTTACAGAGGAGCCAAATGGAAAGATTTAGTGACCATGGCAGAGACAATTTGAAGAAGAAAATAATACCATAGCATTGAGATGCCAACCTAAAATATAACCCAGACATCCTTGAGCACATGCTAATAAACAAATAATAAATAATCAAGGGAGACGAGGTAAGTCTCCCTTTCAGAAAGACCCCAAATACTGCGGGGCTGCACTTCCCTTTAGGAAAAGGAGTTTAACTCTCCCAGTTGAACTGGGGTTACATAACAACCTGCTTCCAAAAGTAAGGTGTTCAAAGAGTTGGGTGCGGCGGGGGGAAGCACAGGAAGTTACTTCATAGGGGAAATTCTGACATGCACTAGCTAGAGCAGGTGACTGAGGCTAATGTGACCGGAGATAAGCCACGTTGATAGTATGTTCCTTTGATATGTCTGGATGACAGTGGCACTTTATGTTCTCGATCTTCCTCCTAAGCCTCATAATTCCTGTGTAATCTTGAGGAAAAAAAATGAGACAAATGCAAATTCAGAAATATCCCACAAAATATTTTACTTGCACTTTTCAAAACTAAAGGTCACCAGAGAGGTGAGGGCCTGAGCATTGTCACACAGGAAAGAAGACTAGGAAGATGGGACATCCTGCAGGAGGTCTCAGGACAGATAGAAATCATTAGAAAAATCAGTCACTAACATTGG
>CABHPP010126884.1:36581-47150 GCA_902168425.1 Peromyscus attwateri | reverse complement strand
CCTTCCCACTCTGCCCACCCAAGTCCACGGCCTCTCAAACAGGTCCTCAGCCTCCAGAGACTTGTCAATTATTACTAAGAGTTTCCTCTAGTTATTGGCTCCACTGGCTCCTGCTCCTGCTCCTGCTAAACCCATCCTGGCCATGATTCTCAGTATTTTCCTTTTCCAGGTCTCAGAGCTAATGATTTGCCTTGCAGCCTTAGTTCTCTGATGAAGCTGGGAACACTCACTGACATAGTCTGCTTAGCTTTTGTTTTATTGAGACGTTCGGCGTGATAACTTTCAAGTCCTTTATATCTCTAAGCACTTTTTGTTTGGGGGTTATTTGTTCATTTCTGGTAGAGCTGGGTTTTGAACTAGGAGCTTTGATAGAACCTGGGTGAGTGTTCTGCCACTGAGCTGTGTACCTACCTCTTTTAATTATTTTAAGACAAGATCTCACTAAGTTTCTAAGGTGGGATTCAATTGCCTCAATACCCTGAGTGCCACCAAAACTAGCTACGTTTCTTAATCCACAAAATTGTTTTTTTTTAAAAAAAAAAGAAAGAACAAAAGATAACCTAGATTTATAGAATCTGTGACATGCCTATCAAATAGCCAACCATGATACTTACAATAGCCAGTCACTGTCACGTGTATTTTACATGTGTCCTCAACCAATTATCACACACACAAATAAACCTATAGTGTGGGCAATATATTGGTCCCATTTTGCACATTTGAAGTGGAAATGTAGAGACAGTCTAGGCTCGGCAGAGGGTTCCAGCCTTCACGCGCCACCCCCGACCCCTTCACCAGACCCTGCCTCGGCTCCCATTCTGTGGCTAGAGTCTGTCTCCCCTGCTCACAGCTTGAGTGGATGGTTCTGAAGGAGCCACTGTTTTGGATCTGAGTCTTTCGGGATCCATACCCTGGGCACATCTGTCTCCTGGCCCATCCCACAACCTTGATCTCACACAGGCTGTAGACAGAAGACCTGAAGGAAGGAGTCTAGAAGAAGAGGATGGAAATACACACACATGTGTGTGCTCAAACATAGTCTGCAGATGTCAACCTTTCCAAGGGTGAGGTCAGAGGCTCGACACAGAAGTGATAGAACCCAGTGAAGACAAACAAGGTAATTAATGTGGAGCAACATTGAATTAAAGGTCTCAGTGTCTCTGGCTGTTTAAGCCAAATTAACTCCTCCATGAGCAAGGAGAAGGTGCCCACTTCCAGGAGAGGCACCAGGGAGGCTAGGACATTGTGAGGCTTCTCCTGAAATGGCTACCCCAGGCTGGAACCCAATGGCTTCCTCTTGCTTTAATCCCCATGAATACCATGTGGTTTCTGGGAATTGTTTTTGTGGAAGCCACAGAGAGGTGAATATTGTTGGAGACTCCATCTGTGGTCATTCCCAACCTAACTTGTCTTTTCTTGATATCTTCTGTTTTTAGCAAGAGAAGGAGGAGAAAGGAGGAGGAGGGGGAAGGAAAGGGAAGGAGAAAGGGAAGGGAAGGGAAGGGAGGGGAAAAGGGAGGGTAAGAGAGAGGAAGAAAGAAAAAAGGAAGAGTTTTCCATCAGTATCTCTCCCATTGATCTAGACAACCCTTTCTGAAGAATCAATTTACATCAGGAGATCAGCATTCTGGTGTTGCTGTTCATTAGAATTCATTAGGGGCTGAAATCAATTTCCCATTCTTCGCATTTCACTGCCTTGAAATCATGCACCCAGCATAGCTTTCGGACAATATTGGTCCAATTTAATACCGAATATCTCACTTTTGTACTAACAGAAAAGGATCAATGTCCAGCCAGGAGTGTAATGGGGGTTTAACAACTGCCTCTTCCCCAAATAAGGCAGAGGGGTCAGGGGCTGCTTTGTAGAATTTGCCGATATTTATGGCATGATGCTTCCATCATGCCCAGTTCTAGGATACAGATAGAATATCACCAAACAGAGGGCTGGGAAGGTATAAAATGTAAAGCTACATCCTTTCACTTCTCATGAGGTTGTTTGTAGCACTTTGATCACAGCATCACTAAATCCTGAACGTTCTGCAGGATACTCTGAGAGGGTTCTGATGGTACAGCCAAGGCAAGGGATGAGCACTGCATTAAGAAAGGCCCTAGGTTTTTATTTCTGTTTTCTGGCCTCAGTGGCCAGAGTATATAATCTATTTGGATTCCTGACTCGTTCCATTCACCTTGTGGAATTCTGAGACTTCACCATCTATGATTACAACAACCTCAAGGAACTCCTTTTCTGCCTAATGCACATTGCACTTGTAGATTATTTTCTTGCGGATACAAATAGGGTGAACCAATAATAATTTTAATAGTAATCATAGCTAACATTTATTAATGGCGTATCATTTGCTAGGAATATACAAGCTGACTGAATCCCGACATCTCCACACCGTCAATGCTGTGATTATAAAGACTTCAAAGATGAATAAACAGAATACACAGAGGAGGAATGAATGACTAAGGAGCTTGTACCCTGGCCTCAGCACTTGGGGCTCAATCACCACATTCTAAGTAAATCAGCTCTATGTTTTTGCTACTGAAGGGACGTGTTTGGGACTATTTGGGACAGTGATTTCTAAAGGAAAATCTGGCAAAAGAAGAGCAGAGCAGATGAAGCAGGAGGAATTGCCCCATTTTCAGGGTAAATTCCTTTAACTCACTCAAATCTTAAAAGGTTTATGAGCATAATGCATGACCCCTTCCTTTTTACCTAGAATCTACAGCAGTCCCTGGCAGGGGAAAATCCTTGTTAATTTTTAGAAATACTTCTTTACTACCGGCCGAGAAAGATGGCAGTATAGAGTAACACAAACCTTCGTAAACAAATTAGATATTCCCTTATCCCCCAATAAGATCGTATAAGAAACCACCAATTACTGTGAGAATTATCTTCATTTCAGCCATCTGGTTCTTCTGAATAGAGAGAGTGTATGCGCATGAGCCAGAGACATAAGACAGAGAACTGTTGTTATCTTGATATATTGCAACATGTGAAAATAATTGCTTTTCGTGTGGTTAATACTCATATCACACACACTACAACTTTAGGGCAAAATTCTTGTCTGTGTTCCATATAAATAATTTGACTCCGACATTCAACTTTCCTTATATGTACATAACTGACTAGACATTCTAAGACTGACTTAATTTTGCATAAAATTTTCCAAGCTAACCCAATGATGAAAACTCATGCACCAGGAGAATAAGGAGCTATTTTGTGATTTCCAAAATGTACATGAACATGTGATTTGAGTTTTTGGATAACAATCTATATGGCCTGTGTGCTGGTTGGTTATCCCAGGTTTGCTACTCAGATGTGTTCCTTATCCTCCCTCTGTGGGCCTGCTCTGCATCCAGAGAGGTGATCTGTGTTGTTTCCCTCATGGGGTCCCTTTGTTCTCTGGCTTCCAGTGCATGGGTTTGGGCAGAATAGCAAATTAGAACATGAAGAATGAAGAGTGATAGAGTGCAGATTTATACTCCTGCCTGTATTCTGAGACCACGTGGCATGCGCCCTCTCCTCCTCTTCCCCACATGGTCCTTTTCCAGATTTATGGGGATAGCTGCCCAGTTCGCTGGCTTTCTAAGTGCCGGATGCCCCTGGCTGATTGCCTTAATGCTAACTGTAGCTCTACGGATAGACTGTCCCTCAGATTCACTTTGGTTAAATAATGTGAATACCATCTATCTCTGCCAGGATAATCACTGCAACACTATACTTTAAAGAAATTAAATAGGGATGAAAAATTTTTTCATATACTATAAACTTGTTATCTATGACAACTTATCATTAATTTGTGCATATGTCAGGGCTGGGGATGCAGCTCGGTGGGTAGAGTACTTGCCTGTCACACAAAGAGGCTTTGAGTCCTTTTACCATGTAAACTGTGTGTATGTGGTGGCACATGCCTGTAATCTCAGCACTTGGGAGGTAGAGGCAGGAGGCTAAGGAATTTAATATTATCCTCAGCTATGTGTATGTGTGTATACACACACACACACACACACACACACACACACACACACATATACATGCGCCTGTGTGTAGACATCTGTATGTATGCACATACTTATATCATTTGCTCTTATTCCTTTCAACAAGACTGTATCCGTCATTATTTAGTCCAAATGAAACTGAATTCAGGCAAGTTTTCAGCAACATACTATAATTAGTTACTTTTGTGCAGCTGAACTAAAATAATTGAGGGAACATCTTAAAAGACAGTATTTGTTTTGTTCACAGTTTCAGAGGGTTCCCTCTGGACTTGAACAGAGCATCACAATGGCAGAGTGTGTGATGGGGGAGATCCCTCACCTCATCATAGCCAGAGCCTAAGGAGAAGGGAGTGGGGCGGGGGCCAAAATAACTTTCTAAGGCACACCTCCAGTGACCTGCTTCACCCAAGTAGGCCCCACCCATCAATGTTTTCAGAACCTTCATAAATGACACCACCATCAGAGAACCAAGTGTTTGACACTTGAGCCTATGGGGGATTTAATATTCAACTTTTAGCACTCGGCTCCTGGCCCCCAGATACTCGTGACCAAATGCATGTAGGCCATCTCCAAGAGTCCTCAGAGTCTAACGGTCCCAAGGTTGTCACAATTCTCATTCTGGAAGTCTTCCCTGAGACACAGGCTAAACCATTAGTCTGCATAAAATTAAAAGGACAGTTATATACTCCCAAGACCTAAGAGTCAATGGCACAGTGTAACCATCCCCATCCCTATGGGGCGGGGGGAGGGACGTGTGCATAGCAAGGAAGGATTGAACCAAAGCAAGATGCAAAGGACAAAGGCAAGGGACAAACAGGAACACCTTCAACGCCTGGCATCTGGGACATGCGGCATCATCGCGTGGGCTCGAGCAAACGCATCCTTAGCTGCAGGTTGCTCAGAGTGTGCTGGTTCAGTTAGACTTGCTCACTCCCTGCAGCAGTCCTCAGCAGATAACCAGGTTCCTCGACTTCTCCAGCATCCCAGGGTCTCCAGCGCAGCTCTGGTTTCTCTGCAGGCTCTGCTGCACACACCGCTGCATGCACTGCCCTCTAAGGGGCTGTTCGCATGGAGACTGATTTTCTGAGATCCCCATGTTATTGCTGTGACCAACTTAGCGGGCAGTAACAACCCTCGCTGCTGCACAAACTCCAGGGTTCTGAAGATACAGTTCCTGTCTGGTGCTGAGGAAGAGAAGCACTAAAGATGTGCCTTGTCTCTAACTGCGGCTCTGACAATGGCACGTTCTTCTTTGACAGTTTGGAAGAAAATAATAGCCATCTCCTCCATGTTGTGAGACTGCGGTTTCCATAGTTTTCTGTTAGCACTTCAAAGAACTCAGCTCTGTGGCCCTCTCCACTTGACAGCCAGAGTCCTTTCCAGTGCACAAAAGAAAGGAATTGAAGATAATTCTCCAGGAGAACAACAACAATAATAGCATTTACTGAGTTGCAAAGGGCATATGTACACACACACACACACACACACACACACACACACACACACAAAATTGCTTGTTTATCAAAACTTCAAACTTAACCGGGTCCTCTTAAAAATTGTTTTGTTCTATTTTTTTTTTTTTTTCTAAATCTAGTGACCCTGTGCACATGAGTGGCTGCTATGTTGGACAGCATGGATACAAAATATTTTCATCATGTCAGAAAAACCTAATGGACAGTCCTGCCCTATATTATTATGAATTCAAAACGTGCTAAATGGTTCGTTTTATTTAAATTTTTAAAAAGGTCACCATCGGGGAACTGGGGAGATGGCTGGCCATGCAAGTGTGGGGACCCGGGTTCAGATCCCTAGAACCCATATTAAAAATAAAAAGACAGGTCATGGTGTGCACCTGTAATCCCAGCTGAGATCAGAGAGACAGGATGATTCCCAGGGCTCACTGACCAGCCAGTTCATTGGTGAGTCCAGGCCAAAGACAGACCCCATCTCAAAGAAGGTAGAAAGCGTTTCGGAGAGTGACATCCAAGACTGTCCCATGGCCTCTGCTCACACACCCCACATGCACCTGTTCCTCTCCGAAACACCCCACATGCATGAAATAAAGCAACAATACCAACAATAAAATGATTAAAAAAACATATCTCTGTACCTAAAGGGCAACATATTTTGACAAAACATGCATTTTTATAGTTGAACTTCTGAAGATGAGCTGTACTCTGTTGGGTAGTGAAATCAGCCCAGGCTCAGCCTCCTGAGCACTGATTGCATGCTGCCAGCTTAACTAACAGTACTGTCACGTGCCTAATAATAACACTTCAAGGCAGTCTTAAACTTGGCAATCAAATAGAATCCTCACACAGAAGTGTGCCCCATCCACTTCATACAGATCCAGCCTGGGGCTCGGTGTCCTCTGTGGTCTGACAAAGGCTAGCTGTGACTAAGAGAGCTTCTCTTATTTCATCCCTTACTATTTTCCAGATCTAAGCAGAAACGAGGTTTCCTCTGCCTAAACTTCCCTTTGAATGGCACCTGGCAAACGTACAGCTAGAGTCCTCATGACATTGTTTAGAAAAGAAAGGAATGGATTGTGTTTAGGGAAGGTATTAAGACAATTGACCTCTGTTTCTCTAATAAAAACAGGAGAGTGGGGGCCATCCCAGCCCAATCAATGCCATTAATTGGTTATTGGAGCAAACAAATGCTGCTCTATACTTGCCCGCCTCCACACTTAGGAGAAACTAATGGAGCCCATTAACTTTAGCATCGTGGGTTTGAAGCAATTTGGAAGAGGCTACTCTTTTATTTCCCTGGGTTGTTCTTTTCTATGCACGTTAAGAGGAAACTCCATCCAAAACATTCCCATAAATCCAGAAGGAAAAATCCCAACTCCCCTAATACTTGGGAAGTGAGAATGACAGGCAGGCGATGGGCCTTTATTTCTAGAGGGAGACAGCTGGAGCGAGCTCTCTTGGAGGGGCGAGGAGCATCTTGCTCTTTATTCAGCTCCTCTGATGAGGCCTTTCCTTGGGCATCAGTTTACCCATTGGTAAATGGAGTTGAATAATATATACTTACCACTCCATAGTAAATGAATATTGAAGATCTTTGGCTAAAGGGGCTATGAATATGTAAGAGCACTGTGAATACAAATCAAGAATTCATGACTTAGTAAAAGCTCAATATGTTGATAAATCTTGAATTTTTGCAAATGCTGAGATGTTTCACTTTTATTCAGAATATATAATAGTTGGGGATTGAGGTTTAGCCAGAGCGGCTTTATGCAAAGGACACATATGTAACTATGTACAGTAAAAAGCTGTACATCTGGCATGTTGGGGGAAATTGGAGGCGCCAGTCAGTCAAAAGTTCTGACTAACAATTTCATTGCTTTTCATATTTCTTGTTTTCTGTCTTGGCCTCTCTGCTAAGGCTTAGACGGAGGGAATAAGTCGATGGCTTTGTTCCATTGTTGCCCAGAGTCTACTGCCACAAAGGTAGAGCTTGGCCACACTGCTCATGGAGGGCTCAGAACAGCCAAGGAGAGCACCACTGTCACAGACCATGGGACTCGGGTATGACATTGAGGCAAGAGAGGAGCAGGTGCTGACATGAGATACGAGCAAATAAGTTTGTGCCAGCATATGGGCAGAGTCATTCCTGGCCTGTTCTCACATCAGCACAATAGACAGGCTTTCTGTGATTTGCCTTATTTCCCACCTATGACTGCACAAATGAATACACATTCAGTAGAGTCCGTACTTTGAATTTTGAACTGTGATCTTTGTCCAGGGTAGTTATACACTCGTGATGCTGGCCAGAGGCAGTGAAGCCCAGCCCCCAGTGGTCATGTGATCAATAGGAAAACTAGCCAGTACTCTGAGGTGGTCAGTTTGCTATGCTATAATGTCCAGTAAGCTAAGGAGCATCTGTAGTCAGGGGCCCTTCTGAACAGAAGCAGTTAGCCAAGCATGAGATTTGCTGAGTCTTGGCCTGTGCTTTACATGGGCACCTATAACGTAAACAACCTGCAGTCATATGAGATGGCCTGAATACGAACTTCAGAGAGCCCTTTGACCTCTCCAGAAAGATGGATGTGTCAATGGGAAGAGCTTATTAGACTTAATTTAATAATTATATGCTAATAAAAAATCCTATATTATCCAAATTTAACTTTCTGAGTAACGGGAGTTTGTCACTTTTTTCCCCATTTAGAAATACAGAATTAATTTCAGTAGTAGTTATTAAGGATAAATCATGAGCTTCCTAGTAGCAAAATGGGCCAATTCAAGATGTAGTGCGCCCATTCCAATGGAGGAACAATGACTTTTGATGGCTTTCAGGGCTGGGGAGATAGCTCAGCTTAAGGACCTTTGCTCAGGTCCCCAGCATTCACGTAAGAAGCCGGTTAACGTGTGTAATCCTCGGGCTAGGGATGTGTGCTGTGGGATGTTCTGTATGACAAATATGTTAATAAATAAAGCACTGATTGGCCGGTAGCCAGACAGGAAGTATAGGCGGGACTAACAGAGAGGAGAATTGAGGGAACAGGAAGGTGGAGGAAGAGACTGCCTGGAGCCGCCGCCAGGACAAGCAAGATGTAAGGTACTGGTAAGCCACGAACCACGTGGCAAAGTAGAGATTAATAGAAATGGGCTAAATATAAGAGTAAGAGCTAGACAATGATAGGCCTGAGCTAATGGCCAAGCAGTTTAAATAATGTAAGCGTCTGTGTGTTTATTTTGTACGTGGGTTGTGGAACTGCGGGGCTTGGTGGGACCTCTCTAGCAACAGATGTGGAGGTTGGAAGATCCTGTTAGCTGGACCCCTGGTCTCACAGATTGGTGAACTTCAGGTTCAGTGAGAGGTTCTGTTCCACAAAATAAAATGGAGAGAGATAGAGGAAGACAGTTGACATTGACCTCTGACCCCTACCACTCTTGTGAGAGTGTGCACACGTGTGTAAAGCACACCTGCATACCCCTCTCACACACATACTTCTTGCTTTTAATATTAACAGAAATTTCTAGTGTAGAATTTTGCTTGGGAGCCACTGAAAGACTTTGTAGGCAACAGCTGCACCCACAATTCAACAGCAAATGCGTTGGCAAGAAACGTGTGATTGGGGCTTTCTCGCTGACAAGCCTAAATGAATTTGGGGTGAAGGGAGGGTCCCCTGGTGGCTGCCTCAAAGGCTGAAGTTTTGGGGACAGTAAATATTCCACCAAGTCCTCAGAACAGCACTTCCCATGTGGCATCTGTAGTCAGCTCTAGGTGTTCACCATTTTTGTTGCTCTCCAACAGGAAAGAATGAGAAAAGCAAAACATGTGCATTTACAGCAAATTGGTTAAATTTTTCCATGTACACAGGGTCATGCTTGGTTGTAAGATTATGCCCGCCCCCCCCCCTTCATTGAGAGGGTTTGGTTTTTCCCCTTGTTGCGATGGTTTTGGATCACATGGTAGTTTCATATTTTGCATTGTTATTTGAATGTGTTTACTTGCCAATATGAAATGGAGCAATCTTGGTTGCCTTTCAAGTCAGGCTCTTATTGGTCTGTGAAGCCCCAATGTCTAGAAGTGACTATCATGGACTGTCTTCACAGATGAGATTTCCCCCAGGAAGCAGGTAGTTGGGAGACCTTGCTGTGGCTGTGACTTGGTGTACCCGCCGTTGTTCCTGAATTGGCTGGAGACTGCATGCCTCTCCATTCCCAGTAAAGCAGATCTCTTCATTGCCACTGACCTGAGGCTCAAGGCTACTCCTGGGGAACAGCTTTGGAGATGTGTGATCTTTCACATGCAACTGTCTAAAAAGCCTATTAATGGACTCTCTCATTATGGAGGTTTTCAGAGCACAGGCACCTGTAACTGATCTCTAATGTGCAGAAGGTTCTTGTATGTTTTAGTGGTCCTTTACAGCCCAAACCAATGCTTGCCCACAGTGGAATTGGTTACAACATGGTTTCTCCTAGGTCAGTGGTTTTCAACCTGTGGGTCACAACCCCTTGGGGGTCAAATGACCCTTTCACAAGGGTCGGCTAAGACCATCAGAAAACACAGATATTTACCTTATGATTCATAGAAGTAGCAAAATTGCAGTTATGAAATAGCAATAAAAACGATTTTATGTCTAGGGTCACCACAACATGAAGAACTGTATTAAAGGGTCGCAGCATTAGGAAGGTTGAGAACCACTGCCCTAGATTATCTGCTTGGTTGCTCTGCCACTAAAAATGTCTAACAGTGACCACGTGAATCCAAAATAATGGACAGCAGCAGGTTTGCTTACCCTCAGTCACGTTCCTCCGAGTCAGTCGCATGGGGCACAGAAGTCGGGACTCAGGATTCTCTGAAGCTATTCTCTGAAGTTGCAACTTACAGGAAGACCTCCGGGCCTCTGAGGACACATGCCTCCCCGTCAAACAGGAATCTACATCACTTTACCTTGTATTTTTGTATTGTTTGATTCTTACATTACCAAATGATGTATATGCTTTTCAAAGTCAAGTATCACAATTTTATTTATTTATGTATTTGTTTATTTATTTGTTTGTTTTATCTATCTATCTATCTATCTATCTATCTATCTATCTATCTATCTAT
>CABHPP010126884.1:2275-36571 GCA_902168425.1 Peromyscus attwateri | reverse complement strand
TATCTATCTATCTATCTATCTATCTATCTATCTATCTATCTATCTATCTATTGGTTTTTTGAGACAGGGTTTCTCTGTGTAGCTTTGGTGCCTGTCCTGGATCTCACACTGTAGACCAAGCTAGCCTCGAACTCACAGAGATCCACCTGGCTCTGCCTCCTGAGTGCTGGGATTAAAGGCTTGTGCCACCACTGCCCAGCAAATACCACAGTTTTTAACAAATTTTCAAATGTGGTTGGCTAGAGAGATGGCTCAGCAGTTAAGAGTGCTTGCTGCTCTTCCAGAGGGAGAGTTTGATTCCCAGAACCAACATCAGGCACCTATAACTAACTTCAGGAGATCTGACACCCTCTTCTAACCTCCAAGGGACCTACATGTGCACACACACACATAGGTGTACACACACACAATCACACACATACAAGTATACACACAGACACACATATACAGACACACATACACATAGACATACACACACACATGCACACACACTTCAAGGTTAGATAAAAGTTTTATCTCTTTTGTACAATTTTTTTAACATATGTATAAACTGAGATCCATGTAAAATCAAAATTATAGAAAACAAGAATATCTTTGTGAGTTCGAGGCCAGCCTGGTCTACAAAGCGAGATCCAGGAAAGGCGCAAAGCTACACAGAGAAACCCTGTCTCAAAAAACCAAAAAAAAAAAAAAAAAAAAAAAAAAAAAAAAAAAAAAAAAAAAAAAAGAAAGAAAGAAAGAAAGAAAGAAGAAAGAAAAGAAAACAAGATATATACATAGAGTCATTGTACTACGAGACAGCTTCTGAAACCTTCTGATTTCAAACAAGACACACAAAAAGAGTTCAAGGCCTAGGCCTTACGCATGGCTCACCGAGTTTTCATCATTATTGTTCAAAATACTTCTACATACAGGAAGGATGTGGTGTCTTTGCAACCAATTTTGCTAATTGGGCTGGAATTCTTGACTCTCAGCTGGCGACAGACTTCAACCAAACTCAGGAGTGCAGGGTACCTTCCTGGTCCCCTGTCCCCCTAATCTCTGCTGTTCTCCTGAAGACGGCTTTGGCCAGACTAAAGACAATGTGGAGACACAGTGAGCGGCCGTCAGGAAAAGGAGAATGCTTTTGAGAAAAGAGAACAGCAGCAAGTGGAGCCCAGAGCATGTTCCAACTGCAAAGAGGCCAGAAAGGACGCCCGTGAAGGGTCCCATCACAAAGGGCTGCACAGGTACCCTGTTCAGCCCTCCAGGTTTGACAGGGTGAAAGTGGGACAGCCACTAGGGACTACTCCTGCAGCTCAATTGTCAGGGGAAGGTGCTGAACCTACGACCCCGGCAGGGAGGTTCAGGATGCAAACAGACCTACTTACTAACTCCTCCAAAGGTCTGGGTGACAGATGGAACCCTGAATTTGGGCAGCATGTGTGTTCATGAAGTGTCTCGGTGCTGAGTAGAAAAGGTAAAGGGAGACCAAGGAAGGGACCCAGGGACACCCAGAGGGTTTCAGGCTGGAGAGGAGCTGGGCGATGCCTAAGACAGCAGGAGCAGAGCGCGAGGCTGCGGGGCTGTTAGTGTCTAAACATTTTGAAGTTTTCAAAAGACTGCCAAGACGTTACATTCATTTTGGTTCTAATTAAGAGGGGAAATCATATAGCTTTTGACAGGAACAAAGAGCGAGGAAGGGGAAGGAGAGAAGGGGATGGAAGGGAGACGGAGGAGAAGGGACAGAGGAGAAAATATGGATGGGGCACATCGCTGGGTGTCAGTTTGGATTCTTTAACTTGGCAGAAATTGGGCACAGATGTTTGTTTTTCTTTTTAAATCTAAACATCAGATCTTATCCTGACGCTAAAACTCACCTGAATTACTAAGTCAGCTAGAACATCGGAATGCTTCCCAATTCCCTTCTCCTTGAAAAAGAAGGAAGAAAAGAAATAGTCTGGATATTGCCACATTTATTTGATTATGAGACATATAGACCACTAGTCTGGTTTTATGGACCAGGTAACTGGAAATCTTAAATGTTACTTTATCTAACTGCAAATTTGGTAAAAGACAGACAGACAGAAAGGCAGCCCACTACATTTCCCCATAATCACCTTGAGAGAGGTAGGATTTTAAAAAATGTTGCTTTACCTTTTGTTTCAAGGTAAGTTCTTAGAACTGTTCAGCTGAAGTTGCTTCCAAGTCTCCCAGGATGCCCTTAGTCTGTGCTGTAAGATTATCTTTGTTAATGGATAGTGATTAAATCACAGCTACCTCTTCAATTTATTACTGCTCTGTACTATTCCTGTAATTTTAATGGAATAATTTTGTAATTATTTCTCCACGTAGAAATAATTTTCCATACTTTTTTTTATTCCTTAAAGAAAAAGTCACAAAGGAGCTACCCCCAGAATCTTCTGGGATAGTTGCACCAGCGGAGCATTTTTTTTTAATATGGTGACTTTTTTCCTCTTCAAAATGAAAGTCCATCAGAAATGCCAATCAGACAAAAATTAGGAAGTGTGTTAAGAGAAGTACAATGATCAGCTCATATAAGTACAACTGACAGGGGCCGGTGTGCTGATGCTCTGTCACACAGTCTGGGACATTCTAGGACACAAAAAAATGGAGGTAGTATGATACCAGGGAGAAGAAGGACGCTCTGGAGTCATGGAGTCCTGGCTTTACTTCCTGGTTCTGTTATTTACTTCCTAGGAGGGCTGGCTTTTCACCTTTCCAATCACCAATCACCCGGTTGCATCTGAGCCAGCATCACAGCCTTGAATGTCACTCTGAGGAAGCATTACAGGTCAGAGTGCATCACCTTGGGAAGCCAAGACGCGAACTCATGTCAGGAATTCAGAGGCAGGAACTGAAGCAGAAACCAGAGAGGAATGCTGTTTTAATGGCCTAATTCCAGGCTTACGCTCCACCTCTCTTCTTAGACAGCCCTGACCCACTTGCCAAGGGGTGGTACTGCCCGCAGTGGGCTGGACCCTTTCACATCAACCAGCAATCAAGAAAACACTTCACAAACAATCCCACAAGCCAATCTAGTGGAGGCAGTTCCTTAATTGAGAGTCCCTCTTTGCAGATGCGTCCAGTTGACAACCAAGATCAGGTACCACCGCACCTTATGTATATGCATAGATGGGCATGCATTTAATTAAAATCAGATGCATTATGGGAAAGGGTGTGTACAATGAACAAAGAGTTATATAATCCAAGCTGGCCAATCAAACCAGAGAGCCACTTGTGCTATACAGCTTGGCAGTTAAACACCTTATGTACCATAAAAAGAGAGCCCCAAACAACAATGGGGCCCCTGAGTATTATCACTTACGTGGTTTTCTGTCACTCTTGGCAGTCTATTTCTTTGTGAGCTGTACTATTGCACTGCTTTGAATAAAGTTGCCTTGCTACTTTACAATCTGTGTGCACCTTTATTTCATTCTTGAATAAGACACTCAGAAACTCCTGGGTTAGACCCTGACCACCAGTAACATATTTCTTATATGCTTATTTCTAATAAGCTCCATAGACACAGATGACTGTATTTAGTCATTCTCAGAGTTCCCTGAACTGTAACCCTCAAATGTTACAAAAACAAAAATCTTTTACACTGATTTTGAGACAGGTTTCACTCCATGGCTTAGGTCAGCCTGAAGCTTACTGTGTACTTTAAACTGATTTCAAATGGACTGAGTGTAGGGATTACAGACAGATGTGAGCCATAATATCTGGCTTATAATAATTAATTTAAGTAAATTCAGAAATGTTTTGATTCTGCATTAAAAAATCGAGAACACTACCTGTGATCCATAGATCCTTACAGATCACTTGAACTGGCCACAGCATTCCTATCTTTAAGTCTCACTTAAATGTGTGTCGTAAATTCTATGAAAGTGTGCACATCCCCCTGCTTCATAGGAGTTCCTACAAGCTCACAAATAAGGTGAATTACAATGAATACTGGAGTAGTATTTGGCAAGTTCTGCTTGCAGCATGTGATATTTCTATAAGTCTTCCAGGTTTCAAACATCTTCACAACCACTGGAGCATCCATAACCCTACTGGTTTGGTCAGGTGTTCATCACCCCCGATTTGGGTTTGGCTCTGGAGACTGAACACAGGGCTGTGTCCATGCTAAGTATGTGCTCAGTGGCTGAGCTTCACACTCAGCCCATCCCTTGGTTTTAAATGAGGATAGCAGCTTAGAGACGTAACGTAGTCAATGTTACATGACCTGGAAATGGTGAGGCCACCCTGGGAACCCAGTTATTTTTGTTCCGAACCCCCTTAAGTCTTTAGGGCTTTTCTTTACAAACACCAACCTGGGAGGTGTAAACTAGCCACACAAGGCCTGGCTCTGACTGTCCAGCGGGCAGCCCAGATGAGAACTGTGAGATAAGGAAAGAACGTCCCACGGGCCAGGATCTTGGAAGGTGGATCATTTTAGGAATAGCTTTGTTTCTTTTTTGACAAGATCTCACTACAGACAAGAACTGGCCTTGAACTTGCGACATCCTCTTTCATCAGCCTCCCGGGTGCTGGGTTAACAGACATGTGCTGCCATGCCTGGTTCTTGTGCTTTATTGTAGAGTATATTAAAAACAACAGGAAAATGTAGTGGAGGGGGGATGTGGATGCATAGCCTTAACATAAACAAAATGTGTCATCCTCACCCCACAGCTTTCCACTTTTCACCTTTTGGAAAGACCTAGAAAGGATAAAAAATCTTGAATAATTCTCTAAATGTCAGAGAAAACAAAACCTACTTTGAACCAGGAGTTTAGTCCCCTCCTTCCACGCCACCCCAGGCTAGCTGAAGGACAAAGACAAAGACCTGGGAAAGGCTTGACAGGGCCTTTCTTGATACTCTATGGTCACTTTTTTCCCTTTTAATTTTTTTGTGTGCAATTTAAGTATGTCGCGGTCCTCCTTCCCTTTCCTCCCGCCAAACCATCCCACATACCTGTCCTTGCCTTTTCAACTTCACAGCCTCTCTTTTCATTAATTGTTGTTGTTGTTGTTGTTGTACGATTGTGTGCATGCATGTCTATGTGTGTGCACACGTGCATTCCTCTTCACTGTTGGGCAGTATGCTGTCTCTAATTTTGCATACCTCGTTTTAAAATGTTTCTTTTTTTGTAGCACAGGCTGATCTCAAACTCACCATGTAGTGAGAGGGCTTCTGGTCCTCTTGTCTCTATCCCCTGAGCACTGGGATTGTAGGCTTGTCCCACCATACCCATCTTAAATGATTCTGGGATCAAAACCAGGTCTTCACACATCCTTTATAACCCCAACCTTTATCAAATATGTAGTAAGCCATCTTTATTATTATTATTATTATTATTATTATTATCTAAAAGCATCTTTTCTGTTGGCCATGTACTGGCACTATCCTAGGCGCTAGGTAACCCAATGACTGGAGTGTCGCGTCAAGGCTTGGGGCTCAAGAGGAACACATTTAACATAGGAACCACAACATGCCGTGAGATCCATGACAGTGGGATGCTGAGAGCTATATGACCATAGGATTTGCAACATTGGCAAAACATTTCAGGAAGGACTTCATGATGGGGAGACTGGATGAATCCAAAATGGAGATAATGAATGCAGGGTGAGCAGGAGAAAAAAATCCAGGGAAGATTACCAGGGAAGATGTGCCTCTTTCTCTTCTCCTTAACACTTTCCACATCCTTTTTGGATATCGTCTGGGGCAGAAGCTATTAGTTGTCTCCCCAAGTCCACTCTTTTTCCTGGAACTAACAGCACAGCTAGAACACTTCCCTCCCAGACCCGGGGCTTGTGAAAGTCTCCACAATAGGAGCACGCTATTCTTTACCCCTCTCTGTCCATGTCTGTGGAAGGTGGAGGTGATGGCCAGAGCTCTAGCACTTATTTGGGACCTGAAAGAGGGGGACAGAGCAACAAACGTTGGAGAGATGGAACTGGGTGCTTGAGAGGTGAGGCTCCCTCTGACAACTTGGCGAAGCCCGCTTACCTCAGCCATTTCCTTTATTTGTAGGATTAGAGGCTTAGTTTGAGTCACTATTTCTTGCTCCATTCTCCCCCTTACATATGCAGCTGTGTCTTCCCAAACCATTCTAGATCACGATTCTTAGTCTCGTAACCATAGTTCACCCCGTGAAGTGGTGGCTCTTCTGGAAAGTAGTGTTTTCTTGGAAATAGAAGCAGACAGTACAAGAACCGTCCCCCAGGCAGAGCAGCTGATCCGTCTGCTGGCAGTTTTCACTTTATAGTTTATCTCTGATGAACCCCAGCCTCTCACCAGACAAAAGAATGTGGAAGTGTGGAAGCGACTTGTGTGAGAAGTCCAATCTCCCTTCGGTGCTTTCTTTCCTGGTCTGCATCCCCCAAACCAGAACTCATTTACATTGAGACTAGGGGTCACCTCCACGTTGGGCTCTAGTTATTCTTAAAAGCCTTGAGCTGTCTGCATTTCTGTAAACACCCAGTTTTAACCAGCTGTCCTTAGACGGAGCTACATGGCATGTGGGCTACAAAGCATCATGGGAAAAGGAAAGAAGAGTTAATCTGCACACCCACCAAAGCGGAGAGGTAAGAGAAGAAAAAAGGCAGGAAAAAAAAATCAACAATATCTAAAAACCCAAATCACTTTTTCGTTTACTTTCTCTGCAGCTAAACGCTGGCTCTGTCTTTATTAACTTTGGTCTTCTAGTAATTTTTTCCATCGCGAGCACTTTCTAAAGCATCATTTTCGCACATTTCTCAGATCCATCAATCCTGTGGCATTCCTCTCTGCACACACTCTGGTACCCGAGCTCTAAATATAAAAGACTTTTATTATGTCCATTAACCATGGACATATGTGCTCCAAAAGTTTCCTGACACGCAGTCATTTGTGGTTTTTTTAATTATAAACAGAAAATATTCACTAGAAAAATAAAGAAGTGAGCCCATAAATATATCTTTATACGTTTGAATGTTGTTTGTATAGGACAAGACGATGGGATGAACGACTCTTGGGGTTGCCTACGCCAGCATGTGAGCATGCATGTGTTTATACACGCTGAAAGACACACACAATTCACATGTGCAGTTAAAGCCATGCACCGAACAGAATGCAAACATCTGCAACTGTGGGTACCGCGGTCTCACTTCTAAAAGAAGGGTGCAGATTTTTCTTAGATTCTCCAGGTCTTGTTCCAGTGAGGAATTAAGATGGGAAAGAAGGGCAGTGCCCAGTAAAGTATTTGACAAAGTCAGATTTATTGAATGCGTTTTATTTTAACAACCAAAAAATTCTAACAGCCTAACAATGCACATAAGTTAAAAATTAATTATCACTTAGTGATAACAAAGATAGTTGATTTACATGGAAAAAAGAACATTTACAATATGTTAATCCTTATTCACATTATTGATACTGCAATAAAACACAATTTGTTTTTTTTTTCTTCATTTCACAAAAAAAAAAAAGGCGGGAAATTGTGCTTTGTCAAGAGGCACTACAAGAGAAAGTTTCTTCTTCCAAATAGATATTATATGACAGATATTGAATAAATAGACATATATGCATTGTAATTCGCAAAGATCTGGCAAGACCACAGGCTAAAATGCCCACAGATTCACTGAAATCACTGCAACCTCGGCAGTGAAATTAAAAAATAAAAGGCAAGACTTAGCATTGAAAAATACCTAATAAATTTTTGGTTGAAGTGTAAAAGATGCCAAATGCGGATGCCATCGATCGATGGACCACCTGTAAGAGCTTGGCAAAAAAAAAAAAAAAAAAAAAATTGGTGCCTAGGACGTGTACAGGGCGACTTCAGCAACGGTGTCAGAAGACAATTTGGGAAGAGTAACTCGGAGATCAGGAAGCAGCAACTGTGGACTCTCTGATTAAAGCTGCAGCATCTACAAGAACGGGAAGGGCAGGCCCAGGCCTCAACTGCAAACAGCCATCCTTTTGCAAAGATACATGACTCCCGTGTCAAGGTAACCGTTTTTTAAACATTATTTGAAAAAAGTACAGGAAAATGTCCCTTTGAGAACTCCAGAGGTTACTAAGAGGCCAGAGTTAGCTTGTATTGCAACGTGTCTTCTCCCTGTAGAGTGTAAGTTCTGAGTTAATATCTACACATAGAGGTTTATTTTTTTTTTAAACTCCTACCTCTTATACCTTTCAAATATATAAATAGTATTAACAGTTATATTACAATGTTTGTGTAGTAAACAGAAAATAAATCTCAAAGTGATATTGCATGAGGTCTTTGACAAGGTTGCATGAGGATACAACTCAAAAACAAAACAAAACAAAACAAGATCCAACCGTGGGGGACTGCTGTGTGTGGCCATCTCAAGCCTGCAGTAGGTTCTGGAGGCCGGTCCCGAAGGGGGAGGTCTCCTCCTGCGATCACTGTCAGTGGAACCGGAAGGGAATTGCTACTGTTCCTAATAGGAAACTGAAGGAGATTTGGCAAACTGGAGTAGATTGCAGCTTTAACGCTCATTCCACAGAACAGCCCGTCGGCATTAGTTCTGCTTGACGTAAGGGAGGCGCTATGTGGGGCACCGGGACACTATTTCCTTTTCCGAGGGTAGGTGACTCTGACGACATCATCGCTCCACTTACTCTATTGCCTGGGGGTGCGGAATGATTCAAAAACCAGGTTCCTGTTAGGGCTGCCATGGCAGGGGAAGGCGTGGAGGCGTGAGCTCGGGGTCAGAGGAGGCTTGGCTAAAGTAGATGGAATGTGTCTGAAGAAGAGGAAGTCCAAAGTGGAAGAGGAGTGAGAAACACTCTGGGAGAGGGCGGGGTGGAGACTGATTTGAGCGGAAGCCCCTCTAACTGGGCAGAAACTTCTTTCTCTAACTTAACATTACATTGAACTACATTCTATTAAAAAAAAAAAAACAAACAAACAGAAGGAAAAAAACCCAGTAACAACAATTTAAAATGAGCAGGCTTAATAATTTTAAGATTTGAAGCCACAAGCAGGTAAATAAACTTCACAATAAAATGTGGCTCATAGCATGAATTCCATAAGTCCCACGTCAAAATGTCATTTTCCAAGACTGCACTAATAGTCAAGTTCCCTCTGCACTGAACTTGGCTGGGAATTCCACAGAACACATCTGTCTGCGCTTGATAACGGAATGTGGACGGCCATGGCGTTGAGTCGTCGTTTTAAAGTGTGCACTATGTCTTTAAGAGCAATTTGTCTTGTAGCGTTTTGAACACGCCCTGATTTCCCCTCACTCACTCTCTTCTGGCCTTCTTTTCTCTCACTTTTTTTTTTTTGGCAGTGTTATTTCATTAAATACATACCTCAAAAATTACCCTTTAAGCTGCCAGATAGGAAACCAAAGAATTAAAAAAAAAAAAAAAAAAAACCAGGGACAAACACATAAAATAAATAGGAATTCAAAAATAGTCACCCCACCCTGAGAGCAGGCCGCAGTTTCTCAAAAAGCCAAAGCGACTCACTGTGAAGTGGTATTTTTTTTATACATAAACAAGTCTTTTAAGAACCCATTTCACAGTCTATTCTTTCAGATTGTAAAGTTCTCTGTCCCATGCGATTTTTAATATATATATGTAAATATAGAGATATATACATATACATATACACACACACTCGTAGCTTCCTTCATTTAGGTCGTGGGTCTTTCCATCCTGGAACTTGCCTGGTGTCTCTTCCGTAAGTCCAAGGAGAATGAAGGCAGAGTCTCCTGTGACTAGAATTACTATGGTCCAGTCAATTGTAAAAGTCTGACACTTAGTGTCTTTGCCAAGGCGGCGCCTGACTCAGAAACACCGAGCTTACTCAGTCTGTAGGCTATCCTGTGCAACAGAGGAACGCCAGTAAGGGTAAGAAAAATAAAACAGACATTAAAAACAAAGCCAAGAAGATTTTTTTTTTAAAGGAAATGAAAACAGAAAGTCCTTGGACCCATGTATTGCTTTGCCTGGTGGAGTTCACATTATCTCTGGTCGGCTTCAGCAGGCGCTGCCTTGCTCTTCTCGGTGACGGCGGAGGCAGCGGCGTTCTCCTCCTCGGCCTCCACCTTGTACATCTCCTCCGAGCCTTCCTCGCTGTCGTTCTCCTCGGACTCGGTCAGCAGCTCCTCGTCCTTATACTCGGCCACGTCCACCGCGGAGCCCAGGTGCTCCTTCAGCTTCCCATGATGCTTCACGTGGTACCTCTGGTTCTGGAAGAACTTGATGATGGTGTGTTTGGGGAGATCCAGCTGGGCTGAGAGTGTGTGGATGGCTTCCTGGTCAGGATAGAGGCCTACGTCATGGATGAAGCTTTGAAGGATGCCCAGGGCTTCTAAGGAGATCTTTGTGCGAGACCGAGGTTTTTTGGCACAACTGTCTTCAGCTGGAGGAGGTGGTGGGGGCGCTTCTTCTCTGGGAGGGGAGCTCTCCTTGGTCGGCTGGGACTGCTGTCGATGAAGAACCTGATAATCAGAAGGGGGAGAAAATTAGTGTGACTGGGATCTTATGTTTGCAAAGCCACCAGACCTCTGCAACATGTATTGCCTCCCACACCCTGCATTTAGACTAGTCAGTCACTTGTAAAGTCAGATCTTTGGAAAGAAGAAACCATTTCTGAAGATTTAGACTCTCATCTATAAAACATGTGGTTCATGAGCATCATTTGGGTTGGTAGGGTGGTGCAACACGTACACTCCCAGCAGGCAGGAGACCCAGGCAGGGAGATTTCATGAATTAAGTTCAGTTTGGGATACACTGCAAGTCTGATGCCCGCACAGACTAGCAAGACCTTGTTTCAAAAACACCAAAAAGAAAGAAAGAAGAAAATCAAATAAATTTCATAAAGCAGCATTTTGATTGTTGGCTGAGGTCATCTGGAGCACGGCTTCCGTGAGTCCTTGAGGAGCGTGGCTCTGGATCATCTTTAACCATACCGAATAATACACTAATGACAGAGACACCATAGTTCAACTTTAGACTCTCCTGCTTAGCTGGGCAAGTCTTCCAACCACCATCTTAACATGTGTCAGAGAAGGATTAAGAAAGTGACCACTCTAGATACTAAATGTATGATGTGTATACACTACAGAGTTCTGAAAGGAGGATGGACCTCTCCAGTAAGGGGCTAGTCATCGCTCAGTGCTACTCAGTGTAAGCCAATGAGCTCAGCTGTACCGGCTAAGACTGGATTTGGCCCAGGAGATCACGGGCAGCCCAGCCCTGGCTCTACCCTGGCTCGGTGCAAACTTTCAGTGAGTGGTAATCATTGTCTCTCTCACACTCATCACTCCTCGGGGATTAGAGAGAAACCGATGGTACTGTGAACCAGAAACCACATCCTATGCAGAACTGGGAAGAGCTTCAGCTTCTTCTAGTTTTTTGCTCTTTAAATATAATTATTTTAAATATTATATATGTAAATTTTCAAAGTAATTTAAAGATAGAACTTCTGTATGCTTTAAATTTTAATTGACTGTTTTAAACACATTTAGATGGGCATTTTACTATCACTATAAGCTAATTAACCCTCTGTTTTGAGAATACTTCCAAATTTCTATTTTTTAATTTTTAATTGCAAGGTTTACTAGCTGGCTGTTAAAATTTAAGTAATTCTTTTTCTTTTTCTTTTTTATAAATAGCCCTCTTTTCTATCTCTACCTACACTACATATTCATTTAAACATAAAAGAAAACCTTAACTCTACCCTGAGCCTCACCGTCAGTATTATGATTGCATGAAATAACTTCCTCTTCTAGTACAAATGTATTAATGCATCAGCGTGTCTACGGAAAGACAGTGATACAAGGAGCCTATCTGAAGGCCCCTCCTCAGCACTCATCACAGGCCTGGGACAAGACTTTATGAAGACTTGAAGGAAGAATGTCACCCAGTGAGGAGCCTCAGCCATCACTGGCAGCTGATCAGCAGCTGCGGCCATCCCTGCTAAGACATGTGAGGTCATGTACAGAGCTGAGGATCACATTTCCTGTGCTTAGATAGTGCCCAACTTCCTCTCAAGATCCTCTACAATAACAAGGGGAAAGATCTGTGCTATTTTCTTCAGTCCCGGAGGTCTATGATGAAAAGCATACTTTCTCACCAATATGAAAATGGCAGCTTTTTATAGAGTTTAATGAATAGTAGAGGAGATAAAATATGGCAGCAACAGAAAAAGTTTAAGTCTTTTGGAATAACTACCACCAACTGGTAAAAACCAGTGAGAGGCTATGCCTGGTGGCCCACAGCTGTATAAGCTCTTGGGAGACTTTGAGAATAAAGAATCACAAACAGAAGGCCAGCCTGGGCTACATAATGAGACTCCCTCCTGTAGTAAGCTGGTGGCTGATGACAGAAAGAAATCAAAAACAAAGGACTATAAAACAGTGGACTAGCATCCAAATAGTGTTGACCAATTAAGGCAATGTTCTAAGCATTTTCTTTACCACTTTCAACTAAGAACAAACTCATGTGGTCTGATGTGGTAAGCTGGCATCAGCAAAAAAAAAAAAAAAAAAAGTGAGAGTTCTGTTACTCCAGCATCCTAATTATCCCCGCCAGGGAAAGGGAGGCTGCATTGTGGGCTCCCACCGCTCTCCGTGGTGGCTTTGATGGCAGGAAGATATGTGCTCAGGGCCCATGATGTGGGCCGTGGGAGCATGGCAGGAAATAAGCCTCTGTGTCAACAGGTGAGGGTCTCAGCGTTTGGTGAAGAAGAGGACTGGAATTAGGGACAGAGCACATTCTAGTAGGACATGTGCTCAAGCATGAGTGGTCCCTATTAGAGCAACCGTGTTAATTGGAAAACAAAAGAGAATTAAAATGCTCCATTTTCTAAATTATGCTTGCCTTCTGTAGTAAAAGTCAGCAGAACGGTTCCATTTAATTGAATAATTAGATTGGTTCTTAAGGGGCTTTCCATTGTGCATTGAGTAGATTTAAAGAGACTTTCCAAAACTATACTTTGAAGTTACTATAATCTTTCTGCATGATAGCATTTGTTCTCCTTAGGCCCTACCAGTTGGACTACTCCACTTCCCCTCATTTCTTAGAACACAGCACAGTAATACAAATGCACAAAGGAGACAAATATGAAAAACTCAATAACAATAATAACACTAAGTGCTTACCCAACGCTTATTTGGTTACAGGCAGTTCTAAAACAGATGAGTTAAACTGTAATCCTACAATTCCTCGTGAAGGAGTGATCTGGACCAGGAACCTACTGGAAACATGCTGCATCATAGGATACCCCTCTAAACTGGAGATCAGGACAGGGAAATGCCAGGCTGAGAACAATGGGCTCCCACGGGACATTGCCCATCACAGAACAGAAAGATGTTTCTAAAAAGAAATGCTAGCAACAAAAATTCCCCATAAAGTGAAATGCAGCTGCTGAGCAAGCAATACAGAAGAGTGGGCTGGTGGGCATGACAATACAGGCATGAAATAAGTTACGGATCAATCCCAACATCTTCTAACAGACATGAAAACAAAGGTCAAAACACAGAAGACATGATGAACATCTCTAAAGCTGCCGAACAGGCCGAGTCTTTTGCTTCTGTACTGCTACTTGCCATTGGCTACCTGCCTCCCACCCACAGCATGGATGACAACATCTGGGATAGAATGATCTCCAAGTTGTTTATCCCAAATCTCTTTACTTTTCCAAAATGTTCTACCTCCTCTAGACAAAGAGCTACCATCTCTAGATGGTTTCTAGCAAAAGATCCACATAATGTCCCATCTATCCAAAGTCCATGAAATCTTCCTGGGTGGGGCTTTCCTTGATGAAGACAGTGCCTGGAGCAAACAGGAAGTAGAGCTCCACACCTCCAAGATGGTCTCACTTACAGGATGGTGCTCACCAAGAGGAAACTCAATCCAAAACTCTAAATTCCTCTCTTCTAAAGGTTAGCAGCAACTTTCTCTCTCTCTCTCTCTCTCTCTCTCTCTCTATCTCTCTTCTCTCTGTCTCTCTCTCACCTCTCTCCTTCTCTCTCTGCCTCTCTGTCTCTTCTCTCTGTTCCTCTCCTCTCTCTCTCTTTTTCCTCTGTCTCCCACAAATAATTTCAGCGTCCTTCTTTCTCACAGGACAGGTTCATAAACTCACTTCAGTGAGTCTTAATTTTCCTGCCCGAATTTCTCACAGCATGCTATCTGTTCCCTTTTAGTAGGTAGAAAGAGTCAAGGTTAGTCTGTGTCTACATCAAGTACCATGAGAGTCACGTCACTGATTTCTGGTGAACACCCTTGCAAGCTATTTAATTCCTGAGTTTACTGGGCAATTCTTGCATTTATGTATGGATGGCTAGGTTTGTTTTTAATTTTTTGAGATTTTAATTATATCAGTTTCCTCTTCCTTTTCTTCCTCTCTTATTCCTGTTTCACTCTTCAAATTCATGGCTGCTTATTCTTGAGTGTGTGTGTGTGTGTGTGTGTGTGTGTGTGTGTGTGTGTGAGAGAGAGAGAGAGAGAGAGAGAGAGAGAGAGAGAGAGAGAGAATGTGCATATTCTCACATACATACAGTCTGTTCAACCTGCATACTATTCTTTGTGTGCATGTTTTGGGGGCTGACCATTTAATATTGGGGTGCTCTCCCCTAGGCAGAACTAGTTCTCCCTCTCTCTCACCCCTTAGTTGCCTTTAGTTCTTTGTGTAGGAGTGAGGCCCCAGGAGCTTTCCCCCTTCCAAGTTGGCATGACATCCTTGTTCTGGCTAGTTTTTAAAAACTACAGTCACATAAAACCTACAGTAACACATACACAGATGTACTATCTAATGCCCCAAAGAATACTGTGCCCTCCAGAAGATATGCCATAGGAGTTTCAGTCATAAAATCCCCAAACTAGAAAGAGTGCAAGCGTCCCCAGTGGGAGAATGCATAAACCAGAGTATACTCACTGACAGAGAAGCTGGGCTGATCAGCACACTGTGGGGAACTACCACAGACTTACTGTTGGGCGACAGATGTGAAAGTCTAAACGTTTCAAGATTCTACTTATGGGAAAGGCTTACTGAGGAAGCAGTGTAGGCACAAGGTCTGAAGGAATCGAGGGCCACGCATGAAAAGTGTTCCAGACGGGGCAAGCAAGCAAAAAGGTTTGAAGGAAAGGACAAGCATGCAGCATCTGCAAAACAAGCCAGCCCATTGGAGCTGTGCTCTCCAATGCAGCAGCCATGGCCCATGCTGCCTTTTACATTTATTTCATGAGTGTGCAAATGTGTAAGCATGTGTGTGGAGGTCTCTCAGCCTTGGGTATCTATCCCAGGCACAGTCTACTCCCTCCCCACTATAACCCCCCCCCTTTTTAATACAGGGTCTCTCATAGGTCTGGAATTCACCAAGGAGGCTAGACTGGCTGATAAGCAAGTTCCAGGGATCCCCTGTCTCAGCCCCTTCAGTGCTGAGATTACAAGCACACCGCCATGGGTTCTGGATATGAACCCATGTCATAGTACATGTGTGGCAAACACTTCAACAAATGAGCTCTCTCTCCAAACCTCCCCTTACACTTAAAGTAATCAAATATAAAAAAGAAAACTTCAGTTCTTCAGTCACATTAGCCACTTCTCAAGAGCTTGGATGGGTCCTGAGTACACCAAGAAGGGCAGAATAGGCACAAGGCACTTCCACACTCACAGAAAGTACTGGTGGACAGCCTTGTGCCAACAAGCTGTGAGAATGAAGAGAGATGGAGCCAGCACTGGAGCAGGGAGGGCTCGGCATCCTATCATCAGGGGATGCAGTACCTTAAGAGACCTGTGATCACATCATTTACTCTAGCCAAAACCAGAGCTCCATAAGCTCTTATAAGACAGAAGAGCAAATACCGGTACGCCCATATACTAAATCCAAAATATTCAGCTTATAATGTGTTACTGGACCGTCATCAAAGTATCCCAAACAGGAATATTAGTGTAAAATAGCCAGAAATGTCCTCAAAGGAATAGCATTTACATTTAATGGATGGCTGCCTTCTTCAGCTTGGGCACTTACCACACCTAAAAGGAATTGTGTTTAAAACAATTAACCTTGAGTTGCCAGAGAAAAAAATACATCCCTTCATCAAATACTTATGGGGTATCTACAACAATTAGACTTATTAATTCAGATGGCTTTTAAATAAGAAGTTCTAGATCCAACTATTAAGGGTTGGCAAATAAGTAAGCTGTGGGTAGAACATAAGTCAATTGGAAGTTCAAAGCCTGATAAGTTCCTTTCTATTTATTTTCTGAAATCTCTCTGGGCTGAAACGTGACACATACGTACATGAATGGACATGAAAATAATGATGCTGGAAGAAATGTTGTAAACATATTTGAAAGGGGTGCCCACTTCCCAATAAAGCCGTAAAGCTCCTTGACCAGTTACAAAGCACAGTCACAATATAGACACATGTTGCCTCTCTGCCTTAAAGCCAAATACTTGGAAACCAGAAGGACCTCATGGTACCATGACAAAAGCCGACAGAGAGAGATAAAGCGCTCCTCTTAAAGCTCTCCGCGTTCAAATAGATTTTGAAGGCCTCAATGAAAACCAGCTGGGAGCCATGTGTAAAATATAATGGTTCTTGCCTGCAGGAAAGGAAGTAAGATCTTGAATGATTAAGTTTAGGAAAGTATATAATTCACTGTATCATTATGGGGTGAACTGGATTACTTATAATAAGCCAAGACTTTGTGGTCGTTTTTATATAGAGAAAATGAGAAATTATTAAGGAGGTGACGGGAGAGGACGATGGATGCATGGTAACAGGTTAAACAGCTCCTCAGGTGGCCGCATGTGGCTCTCCAGGACAAGATTCACCCACAGCAGTGAGCCTCGCTCAGAGCATAAGTTATGGCCACACGAAACGGCAACATGGACAAGATGCCTTTTGTCCACATCTATTTGGTGTTAGAGTCAAGATATCTTTTACTCCCTTTACCACTTCTATGTCAATAACCCATGAAATACCTGATCGAAAAAAGAATAATTCTTGCATCAAAAATCACAAGAGAAGTACATTTACCAACAAGAACAATTGGTTGCAAGTCCTCTGGCATAAATCCACTGAAGCATACCCAACAGAAGAATGGTTGCATGCTATTGTTTTTAACCGTTACTATATATAAAATGTCATGTAATTGAGGTTTCAGCAAACTTAGTGGCAAGTTTCCCTCCACCTCATCAAAACCAGTAGTAGAGACCATTAATTTTAGTTCAAAAATTCAGCAAGGGAACCACCTAACATGGATGATTATAAAAAGCAGGAATTAACTATTACATTTGTAGCTCACCCACTGGGTCCCAGGCCATCAAACATCTCATGCCCAGTTCCCAGTGAGTGCTCAGGACTTCTCGGCTGTGGTGCTCTGAGCCAATCCCACATCCTCTGGTCTTTACTTCTAGCTTTGCTGTTATCTTGCTGCACACCAGCTATTCTTAAGTAAAACGACATGTAGTAAGTAGAAGCTCTGTCACCACACGTAGGGATTTGCTTCTAGTGCTTACCTGAGAACAGAACTATATACATTAATTTTGTTATGATTTCTCTTTTCTCAAAAAGTTCTAGAGTATTAGATAAGTCATAAGAGACAACCGTGTAGCAGACAGAAGTTTTGGGGTTATAAAGTTCTGGTTTCAAGGCTGCTCCAACAAGTACCACTGTTTAGTGGCCTTGAAACTCTTGAGCAAGCTGTTCTCTGAGCCTTTGTGTTTGACACCCTGGAAGATCTTTTTTTTGCAGTATTAAGAAGGAAGATTAAGTGAGACCATACATATTAAGTACTTGGCAGAGGTCTGATCATAAATAAAGCATTTATAATGAGCAGTTTTCATTTTAAAGGATTTATTATTATAAACTATGTGCATCTGTCTATGGGAGCGTGTGAATACAGGTGCCTGGAGAGGGTAACCCCTGGAGCTGGAGTTACAGGCAGTTATGAGCTGGCCATAACTGGGAGTGTTGGGAATCAAATTTGGGTCATCTGGAAAAGCAGTATGTGCTCTTTACTGCTAAGCCATCTCTCTAGCTCCAAGCAATTTTCATTTTTAGGATGTGAAAAACACTTAAAGATCAATACTAAATTCCTCATGCATTTTTCTAGCAATGTGCTTATTATTAAAAACAACAACAATTTCAGTAGCTGGCCCTTTTGCCTTAAGGTTACGGATGGACAGGCCTGCAGGTAACTTCTCTTGCTTCTTTCATCACAGATTCCACAAATATGTGTTCTTACCAGGGTGCCTGGCACATGCAAGCTGCCTCTGGAGTATTTGCCACACAGAACTGAACTTTGGAATCCCATCTAAAAGGTATCTTTCATACATAAATGGTATCTGCCACATACATAAATCATGTGGACTGTCAGAGCTATTCCTCATTAATGACTTTCAAAGCAAGAGCCATGGACCTCTGTATTAGGACACCCATGACATCAAACTACGGAGATGCTACTAACAGGCTTGGGTTGCGCTAAAAGTTCCACGAAAGTACAGATGGGGCAATGTGGCCTGTGGTAGTTAAGGTGGTGGCATCAATCTGAACTCATAGCAGCCTCCAGCTCACGTTTGCAAGCTCATGGTGGAAATGAATGGCACCGCTTTTGTGTGAGACTATTCTTGGTTAATTAATAAAACTTTATTAATTACTAAATCTCAACACATGAGCACATGTATTTCTCCTTAGTGTTCTATGTAAGGAAATGAGAACAGTGGCATGACACTCTTCTGTGACATAACAGTCATGTGGTAGTCTTGAAGAAGACTTTCCCCATGCTTACTCTCAAAGGGGAATGCTTCGGTTACAGTTGTTTGCACTGGGACTGAGAAGCTCTCTGCCATGGAATATCATCTTATTTGAAGGAACAACTAACAGTAACCCTGTGACTGTTCGGATTTGGGTAGATCGCTCCTTAAAAATTGAAGTTAGGGGCTAGGGAAATGGCTTAGTGGATAAACTGTTTGCTGTACAAGTTGAGGACTGAGTTCAGATCCCCAGCACCCAAGTAAAAACCAGGTGTGGTGGCATCCAGCAGGAGGCCCAGCAGTACTAGGTGGTTGGAGGGGGGGGGCGGTTCTCAGGAGCTTGCTAACCAGGTACTCCAGTGGAAACAGTGGCTTCAGCGAGAGACTCTGTCTCAAAAAACTAAAGTGGATCTGGCTTCATGTCTTTAATCCTAGCACTTGGGAAGCAGAAGCAAGCAGGTCTCTGTGAGTTCAAGGCTAGCCTGGTCTACAAAGTGAGTTCCAGCCAGCCAGGCCTCCTATGTAGAGAGACTGTCTGGAGGTCAGGGAGCATCCAATGTTAACTAGCCTTTCCCTGTGCATGAGCGCGCGCGCACACACACACACACACACACACGTATACATACACACATACACACACACACACATACACACGTATACGTACTGCACACATATGTGCACACATACATAAACACGGAGAATGACACTAAGTCTGTCACTAAGTAAAATGTCTGACAGTATTTGCTTTTGATGTGACCTTTTAGGTAAAAATTATAATTTTGAAAAGCACAAGTGCCACAATAAGCTTATCAACATCCTAATACATAAAAAGCTTCCTAATGATGACTGGTGGTAGTTTAAAAGATGCTTTGTTTGTTTTGTTTTTGAGACAGGGTTTCTCTGTGTAGTTTTGGTGCCTGCCCTGGATCTCGTTCCATAGACCAGGCTGGTCTGCTTTGTTTGTTTTGTTTTGTTTTGTTTTTGAGATAGGGTTTCTCTGTGTAGTTTTGGTGCCTGCCCTGGATCTCGCTTTGTAGACCAGGCTGGTCTCGAACTCACAGAGATCTGCCTGGCTCTGCCTCCCGTGTGCTGGGATTAAAGGCGTGCACCCCTGCCACCCGGCTAAAAAGATGCTTTTTAAAAATGTTATATAAGATCTACGTAAATGAACAAACTAATATTTTCTAAGTGGCTAATACCTAATGCTACAAGGTTATAAAATGGTAAAGAATACATTCAAAGTTAAATGAAGATCAATGAATAAAGTTAAAAAAATGAAATATTTACCAATATGTTAAGTCAATTCCATTTTGCAAATAACCTTCAAAATACCATCACTTTCAAAGTCTTGCTAAAGTATCAAAGAAGAATTTCACAATTATCTAGAATTATTTGTTGAAATATCTCTTTGCTATTCTAATTACACATCTTTCTGAAGCATGATTTTCTTTATCAGACTTCAACCACATATTGCATTAATCGCAGAAGCAATTATGAGACTCTAATTGCCTTGTATTAAAGTAGACATTAAAATATCTTCAAATGTATATAAAAGGCTGGTATATTAGGTTTTAGCGATGTATTTTCATAAAACATATCCTTTACATTTTACATATATATCATGTATAATTATTTAAAACTTAGCAAACAATTTTTAAAAGTTAATCACTAATAGGGTAATATTGATATACATGACAAATTACTGGGGTCATCAATTACAAAAATGGAAGTGGGCCACAGGACCAAAGAGTTCAAAAACTTCAATACTACTTGAATCACACTTGAGACATGGCGCTGCCCCTCCCTAATGATCATCAAGCTCTTTACTAGAAAATTCAAAATAGATTCTTCAGTTGAAAGCATCCTTGCTTGAGTCAAATCAACTAAGGCCCCGGAGCAGGGATATAGGGAAATTACACACATCATGATTTGCCTCTTGACTTTATCACTCAGAGACATTTTCACAGGCAAAACATATTCTTAGACACAACTCAGCACTATTTTTAACTTCAAATGATGTTACTTGAGTTGGCTCTTACGGCTGTAATTTCACATCCTAACATTATAAGGCTGCTTAAAAACTACGGTTTTAGTTCTGTTGCTTTTGGGGGAATTAGACAGTATCCTAAGGTCAAAACTCAGGAAACACAGGTTATTAAAAAAGAGTATCCATGAAGGGATGACAAACTGCAGACTACAGGTGTTAGATTACATTTTGACTCCAGGCGGGTTTAATATAAGTTGGTTTTTCTTTTTACAATTGCTTTTAGCACATATAGCTATCAGAAGGGGATTTAAAAAAAAATAAATAAGAAAGAAAGAAAAAAGAAGAGTGGAGCTCATAAAAGAAGACCACGTCAAAAGAAATCAATACGAACAAGCAAAATGATAGGAAGTCTAACATGGAAATCCGTGTTCAATATCCTGGAGCCTTACTCAGGGTTTCCTGTAATATTGTAACCAAGTTACTATGGGAAGACTGTGCATGTTTTTAATGCAGCTTAATAATTGTTTCTCAAAATAAACACTTTGGTCAAAGATAAAAGCATAACAACACTGTGACACAATAATCTGTTAAAATAAACTCGGGTGTTGGAGGAAACATGGATCTTAAAACAGCCTTCGGCTTATATCATTTCCTCTTCAGTAATAAATAGAGAACAACTATACCAACAACTTGGTATAGTTTGGGGTAAAACACATATGTTGCAGTTATTAATAATGGCCAGAATCTGTGACTATGCAAGAGGCAGTCCAGTGATTCCTTCCTTCATACAATCGGATGAGCTGGTACAGTAAAAATAGCAAGGTTGAGATGAATAATCATATTTCAATTAAATGGCCAAGTGTTGAGATCGGGCCATGTCTCCCTCTAGGATACTCCATATTGTGTAAAACAGTGAGTTTGATTTTGTTTTGTTTTTCAGGCTCTTCCTTGCCCTAGGAGATTCCATTTTACAAATGGCTGTGACTCCATTTTGAGAGAAAGGAGTGACTAAAGCCTCTCTTTAATTTGTATTCATTTTGTAAATGTAAATAGGTCTGTAGATATAGTTACTGTGTGCTGTGTGCTATAGAATACGAGTTAATATGAGTAATCATAATTGGAATAATAATTTTTAAAAAACCTGCATTCATCCCAGCCAAGATATTCAAGTCAGCAGGATTATATGACAAATTGCTATTGTTGAACCTGAAGTATTTATTGTTGTTCAATAAATTCTGACATTGTGGAAAGACAGAAATGTGTTTGTCTAGGTTTCTGGCATAGCATGGTCGTGATACCAAGAAAAAAAAATCAGAACACGGACCAGACAAGCAAAGGGGTCTAGAGATGACTCGGGCAGTTGAGAGCACTTGCTCCTCTTAGAGAGGAGGATGGTTCAGTTCCCAGCACCAAAGTGAAGGGTCACGACCATCTGTCCCTAGTTCCAGGGGATCTGAGGCCTTTTGTTCTGACCTCCATAGGCACCAGGCATGCACATGGTACGCATATATACATGTAGGGAAACATCCATAGACATAAAATAAAATTTAAAAATCTAAAAATTAATAACAGAGAAGAGATGATTCTTTTTGCAGTTAGATATTAAGAAAGGCAAAGCATTGGCCACATGTTGTATCTAATGGAAGCTTTTTTCCTCCTCAGCATCATCTGAGAATCAGATGTGTTGATCATTTGGGGATAATGTAACTAAAAATCCTTCCATAAACACGACAAATAGAATCTAACACGGATTAAGCAAAATGAGGTTCTTTAGGATGCTCTAGGCCACGACTGTGTATCCTGACACCTAAGAGGAACCCAGCCCCATCAGCAGCCTCATATGTCCACTAAGCACACTCTGCCCCCTTCTCCCTGTCCCCACACACCTCCACCACCTTCACAGTGCCTTCTTAGAGGATAACACTTGACCTACACGTTCAAAGAAAAAAAAAAAAAAAAAAAGAGTCTATCTTTTGAAGACCAGATGCAAGGCACAGGCAATGTTAATACACTACAAAGATTTCATATTTAGGTTAAAATAGTAAAGAGTATCATGGAAATAAATGACCGATAGTTGCTCCGTGAACACGATTATGAAGTCAACTCATCTTGCTTCACTGGGGCAACTGAGTAAGGGTGGCTCTTGTCCCTTGTCCCACAGGAAAGAGGCTCTTGAGTTAAAGAGAACCAGAGTCACTGACTGAAGGTGAAAGGTTAGGATGACTGGAGTAACAGGAATTCCAACAGTATTCAAAGGAACAGCTGGAAAATTCATAATGGCTCCTGGATGGCCAAAGGCCAAGAAAGAAAGCTGTGTTAAGTTTCCAGGTTAAAGCGGTCACCAGGACTCTGAAGCAGTTAAACTAGTTGGCTAAATAATTCTCAAGAGGAGTAAAAATGTGACTGAAATGAAAACAACCTCATCGATGTCTGGGATATGTGAACTCTGAAAGTGGGTTTTATTAAATAACCAACTAGGGGTGGCACTAGCCAGTGTCAGTGACTTTGTTAAGGCACAGGGTGTGAATTATTTGAGAAGAGTTCTGAACGTGTTTGGTTTCCTATTTGCGGGGTAGGGGCAAAGGCAGGTTATCTATGTGTCTGAGGCCTGTGCAGGACCTGCAATGGGCCACATTTTCTGTATAATTTTTACAGTTGGGACACTCTGAAGGCAGAATAATCTGGCAGCTATGGTTACTGAAAATATTAGATGTTCACCAATAATATATGAGCTCAGCATATTTCTGCTTTCTGGATATAACCGCTTAATAACAGGACTTGGGAAAAGTGTGCTGTGTGAATCAAACACATAAAAAGACAACCATGCCTTTTATAGAAACAAATTGTAGGCAGCACACTGCAATCAGCGACTCTGCAGAAAGACAGACTCCAGCGTTACCACACCCCTGAGATATTATAGCTTATTAGACTCCGAAGACCAGACTGGGTAAACAAAGTCAAATATTCTGAGCAGGGCCGTTCCTCAGACCATGAGGCAGAGGTCCCTGAGCCAGAATTCCTGGTGGCTTAGTGCTTAACGGGTACCAAGTGAGCACTCATCAGACGCAGGTTTACTTTTCAGAGTTCACTCAATTCCATCAGTTTGGGCCTCCTTGCTACTTCCTTTCAAGAGAAGAACAGAGGGAGATTGAAGGTGTGAGGTAGAGCTTCCCAAAGGTTAACAGGGTGCCTGTCAGTCCTGGAGGACCCTTTTCCAATGCTAAACTTCACTCTATGGACATTAGCTCTGCCATCCTCCATGTTAATGATCACACCAACAGAAACAAGGAAAGGAAAGATTCTTGCATCTAAGCTTTGTGCCAGGATACCTAGCAAGAGGTGGAGAGCTGGAAAAACCAGGCACTCTTATTTAACCATGAAAAACGAGAAAAGAAGACCAGTCTCCTTCTCCCAGAATGGTGACTGGGAAGAAAATCCTCAGTTTCTAATTCCCTAGGGCAAAGTAACTGGACTAGAGGTTCCTTTTCCCACAAGAAAGATTCTAGTCTCTAAGCTGTAGAGGACTATGATGTTCCCATGAGGCCAGTAATTCAGCATCCTTATCTTCTTGAATTCACACAGCAAGTCTACTTTGTCTACATGCCACATTGCCTTGGCCCTTTGGAGCATATTTGCTTACCCCATGCCGGTCATCCCTGTAAGCTGGAACTGTCGAGTGATTATACTTTCAAATGTGAATTTGCTTAAGGGTGGATTTAATTTAATAGCTGAGAACTCAGTACAAAACAAATATACTTACAAATGACATTAGCAGGGAATTAATCATTAACACTCTTGATTGGTGTTCCAAGACCAAGCCCCCATGCTGGCTGCAGCCAAGATCATGGAGTTCCTTCCCACTGACTGCCTCTCTCGTTTTAAAGTCAGTCTCTAGCCCACCCCACGTGCTAAAGGGGACTCCCTTTGAAACAGATCTTGGAGGAAGGTTCCCTTCTCTACATGTGTGCTCCTGTTGATATCACTTAGATCTTTATAACCTCTTGCCTGAATGACTACCACTTCCTCCTAACAGGCTTCCCTGCCACAGCCCACAGAACATTTTGCCAAGGGCCTTCAGTGGCCTTAAGTCAGGCCAAAGTCTCTTAAGTGTCCAAGAAAATTGTCACCTGATTATAGCTTGTCCCTCAGCCCTGTTCTGCAGACTGCACACCAATCAAACTCCTGTGGTCAGAGCCCTCCTACTCCTCGGTCTTAGCTTCCTTGTCACTCTCCTGGGAAGTTCCTGAGAGAGACCCTGGGCAGTCCCCTTTTGGGAGCCTTCTGGGTCCTCTCACCAAGCAAGTTTAGGACCTTGACACTGTTTTCTGTGGTTTACTCCGTACTGCTCTGCTGTGTTACAGTCATCTATCTATTCCTGACTATCAGTCACTTCACAGGACAAGGTGGTGCCTTCAATAAATAACTGAAGCATAAAATTTATCATAAAATGCCCAGAATACTTCTATAGCGGAAACGGTCGCATTAAATAACCTGAAATTCTTATTAAAATTTAAAACACATCTTTAGCTTTAAGATGAAAATAACACGAAGACCACAGGCCCTGATGAAAGATTATACGTTTCCTGAAAAGAGCTGAGGCAGAATAGTTGTAGTAACTTGCGACATGCTGAGAATTAGAACAGTTGCAGGAACTCGCTGCATGCATGCAATATTATATAGCTTTCTAAGTCTCCTACATCCCTGGACTGGAAGTGATGGACACTCAGGAGACAAAGACTTAGGTGTTCCTCTTGTTGGGCACTAAAACTGACATGTTTACTCTTTTTTTTTTTTTCTCTCTCTGCCCCTTCATACTGCAAAAATATTTGCGTTTCCAGCGATCTCAAAAGGCCTGCAGCAGACAGCTGCTATGACCAGAAAAGTTGCTGCAGGCCAACAGCAAACAGCAGATGAAACTTGGAGAGTCCACAGAAGGCAAAGAAAGGGAGTCTCGGACCCAGGAACAATCCACGGAAGCTACAAACGCTTTCTAGTGAAGCCTGTGTGCTGGCCACCTTGAGAGGACACCAACCTGTCTTAGACATAGGAGAATGTCAGCTGCCTATAAAACGCTGGAAAAACACCTAATGTCTTCTAAAAACAGACAAAATGTCAACATGCTTTTCCTTAGAGGAGAAATGAATGAAGTTCACTGGAATGAAGCATAAAGAAAAAAAAAAGAAACAAAATCAAATCCAAGTATAGATTTCCCCCCCCCCATTTTCACTCCCTCTCCGCCTTCAATGGCACACATTTCAAAGTGAGCAAAGGGTTCAAAATAACCTTTTCTTGTTTTCTGACTGCTTTGTAGCTTATTTTTTTTTATCAAAATCTGGGTTTTTTTTTTTAAATATTCAACTAAAACTAAATAAATCCTGGATGCTAAGCATAGAAAGTCTAGAAACCAAACACAAACCATCTCACATACCTTTAGAGGTGAAAAGACATTGGGTGGCATCAAACAACAGTGCTGTGTTAAGGTGTTACGCTTGTAAGGTATTGTGTAGTTACACTCACCGACAACACAGTTTTTAGCCTTATCAAGGTCTCTGTCAGAATTATAGTTCCAAACTGATGGGGGAAAATGCCATCAAAATGCTATTATCGTATTAAGACACTTGGCTGTGTGTGACTTCAAGAACCCCAACTTTCTATTTCTGAGAAGAGAGCGGACTTAATGAAATATTTTGGAAGTGGAGCTGGCCAAGGGACTGTCGGTGCAGAGCATGGCCAAGAGGCAGTTCAGATGGCAGACGCAGAGAAAGCACAAGTTCCCATGTAGGCTGCAGCGAAGGGCATTAAATAATCATCCCTGAATAAACTGCACAAATCAATATGGCCCTGTCGCTCTAAACTAAGAATGGTATTGCCTAAAGGAAATCTCTAAGGTCAACCAGCAATTAACTGAAAGGTTTTGATTGAAAATGCTATTGACTGCTTTCATATCACACAGCTTCCTGGTTATTATACTTCATGGGGTAAGTAGGTGCCAAGACATTAAACTGTCAATAATCTATTAATACTGGACAGCTACGCGCCCTCTCCCTGAATCTGCAGGCAAATCTATTCAAGCCAAATAGCTTGCTTAGAACCAATGCAAATTCCTCAACCCTGACATGGAGATTGTATCTTCATTATTCCATTTTAAATGCCTAGAAGTGTCACTCAGTGTAGGAGATATATGTAGGTAGAGATGCTTATTCCCATGAGTTAAGCTAACATTTGTTTTCTAAGAGGCTGCTGAAGGGGTAGAAAATGTGTCCTGGACCCTGCCTTCCTTTCTAAGTCATATTTAACAGTTCCTAAATAGAGCGTAATAAACACTTTACAAAGAGAAATGAGAAGTTCTTCAAAAGGAGCCTGACAGCCCTTGTGCCTCGCAGCATCTGGAAAGCAGTTATATATTGGGGAGGGGGGAGCTTTTAATGAACTTAATAGAGAAAAGCACTTTAATTAAATGCTGTCACAGTGGATTGTATTAATGACTGTACACAGAGGAATTTAAAGCCAGCCAAGTTTATTTAGCAAATAGAAGCTGGGCTTTCGAAGCCTGCAAGTATTTATGTTTCTGCAGTTGGGGCATATCTAGAGGATGGCGGTGTCATATGAAAACATTGAGTTATTAGATATGATTTTATTTATTGTGTATTATTAAAGTTTCAAAGGCCTCAGGGGAGCCAGCCTCATTTGCAAAATGAAGCCCTGTATCTGCTCAGAAGGGGTTAAGGAAAGAGGATTCTTCCCCCTTCTTTCTCTGCTCCCTAGAACTTCCCAGTAGGTGATGGGTTAGCAGAGCAGGTAGAGGCCTGCCACCTTCTTTGGGGGGAGTTGGTCAAAATTCTCTCCACCGGACCGCAGCAGCAAAGCACTCAACAGCATTATTTCTCCTCTGGCTCTTTCCCCTGTTCTCATTACTATTATTATTATTTTTTTTTTTTTACTTTTCAGTGACTTGCCCCTAAACGCAACTTATTCTATTACCTACAGCAATAAGCTGAAAAGTGACCAAAGCTTTTAGAAATCTGCATGAAAATTTGGTTGCCATAACTCATTTAATAAAAATCATGAGGAGTACCACATTCTCCAAAGATATCAGATGTTTGACTTGGGGCAATAGGAAAGGGGGTCTTCTTTGGTGTCTCCTATTTGGAGACTGATCATAGAACAAACCTATTATTAGTGATAGTATTTTTGAAACAAAACAAAGCAAACAAAACATGAGCCTTAATGCATGAAAGCTGTGAAAGACTGAGAAGCTGGTCTGACTGGAAAATACTATGTGTGTGTCAAAATGATTTTCTCTACCGTTTGTAAAAATGTAATTACCCATGAGAAGCTATTACCCATGATACTACAAGGGTGAGGAGCTTCAAGGAAACCCATTGGAAGCTGAGGCTTCGCCTTTGGTCTTCTGTCTCTGACACCACCATGTCTGAGATCACAAACCATGCTGGGATTTACCACATCCTTCATGCAGCTATATATACAGCCTTGCAGGCTGTCTTTAGACTTTAATTCAAAACATGAGAAAGGGGGAGAAGGGGGAAATGTGAGGATGAGAAAGAAAAAAAAGCAAAACCCTAAACCCAGTACCTACTTCCTTTTGAGAACAGAATAATAATCACAAATGCAGACTTTCAACTTTCTAAATAAATAATCTGATTTTTAATCCTCCCCTCCACCCCAGCTATTTATTAATATCAGATGTCTGGGCTGTGTCTTTGTAGCTCTGGAACTTACAAGTGGCTGTGCCTTTCCATCTGTGCCAAGATGTTTCAGGCTAGGCTTTGAAATGCTGCAAGTGCAGATGAACACGACATAGAGTAGAAACTGATTACAGACACATTCAGAGAGCGCTGAGGACATTACACGTTCGTGTGGTACAACTCGTTCCTCTGCTCCACGTGGGCAAGTGCAGAGAGGGCTGGAGTCCAGGCCACCACTAGCCCACTTCTGGCTCTCTTCCAGGAAGGCAGGCTACACTGGCCATCTCGCCAATAAGGTGACAAGGAAACTCTTGTCCTGGTTAATCAGTGCGTCTAACATGAAGATACATCAAAGACCTGTCAACTGATAGGACAGGATGGGACATTTGATTCAGATTATGCTTCACAAGCCAAAGACTCAGTGAATCTGTTTCTCTTTTCATCACACAGGGAACAACTGTGTTAACAGCGTTCCACTGTTCACTAGTGTTGCCTCTCTCCCATTGGAGGGTTTTAATCTTATATCAAGTACTCAAATGTAGAGTTCTCTCAAACATGTACCTTTAAATTATACTTACATGGAAATGCTCAGCATGGGCACACACCACAGTCCCTCCCACTTTCTGTTGCTATTCTTTAAGTACAGTGCATGACCACACCAAAAAAAAAAAAAAAAAGTGCTTAGGAAAGTGTTACATGGAAAAATCATTTGGAGCCAGGCGTGGTGGTGCCCACCTGTAAACCCCAGCAGAGGCAGGAGGATGCCGAATACAAGGTAAACACAGCTACACAGTGAGTCTGAGGCCAGCCCAAGCTCCATGCAGCCCATCTCAGAAAATGGGGAGGGGAGGGCGCTAATATGGATTATAGATACTGTGTGTGTACAGCCCACGTTCACTTTCATGTTTCATTCACTCAGTTCCCAACAGAAATAGGAAGATCTGCCCACAGCCACAAGCATTTGTCTTCATGAGATTATATCAGCGCTTTCAGCTTCCAGAGTGTGGAGGACTTTAAAACAAAGAACCTACTCCTCATTTCGAGGTTCACAGTTTGAGCTCAGTTTCTCTTATCTAAAATAGCAATTCTGATCGAATAATTTGTTTCCATTTTCCACTTTTCTAAATGCTTGGAAATGGCAGATTATGGGCTCCTCATGTGATGTGATTCAGCACAAGAAACACGAGTAGATACACAGGGAAGCCTTTTACACAGACACACCCTGAAAATGACAAATAAGTCAAAACCACTGGTTCTTACAGCAACACTCTCTGACGTTCTGATTTCTGATGTCACTCAGTTTCAGAAATAGCTGACTTAAAAAATACATATACCATAGTGTTCGACAACTTATATTTATAAAAAAAAAAAGAAACATGAATGATCAAAAAGTTTTCATTCTGTTCTTTTTTAAAGTTGACTAGCATTTATTCAGTTTTGGATTGGTGAGTGTTCAAAGATTGGCTCTCTGGGATTAGCACTCCCAATTGGCTCCTTGGCAAATTCTCAAAGTAAGGCCACCATGGTGGGTTTTATGCTTTCAATGGTGTACCAACAAGCCTCCCAGATTCCTAAAAATATAACAGGCTGGTATGGACTTACTCCAGGATACCTTGACTCTACTGGACAGTGATACTACATCCTTCCTTTGACAGACCACACGCTGCTTCCCAACCTTTCTGGAATCCCTTTGCTTGGCCTGGCTTACATGTCATTTTACCAGTACCAACATGATTGGGATGACCCCCCACACGACAGACAACTCCACCAAAGATTGTACATCAAAAGGTGAAGGGTTGTACGATTTACAGTGAATGTGAACAAGAAACAACTTATGAGGAAATTGAACTTGTGGTCTTGGGGCTGTCGGCCTCGCCTGTTTGCTTGATCCCCCCATTTCTAGGGTCAAGCCAAGTAATAATAAAATAAATGAATGTCAGAACTTAGGCAGTTTCCCTTTAATTGGAAGTGTGCTTTTCTATCATTACAAGAGGAACTTCCAGACTTCCACTTAATAAAAATCAGCAGTAGTTTTCAGCTACGTTAGATCTCCGCTTTAAGCGGAACCAGCTGAGAGGCCACTGGAGGTAGGTTTGGCTCTAGTGCTGGCTTTCTCCTGCCGGAGTCCCAATTCTCAGTCACAAGCAGACCTATTGGGTCAGAGTCTAATGTCAGCTGTTCGTAGTCTGCTACGTTCTTGTTAATGTTCTTTTGCCAATGTACTTTACTCTCCCTGGAGCAATGGGTTTTCGTTTTATTTTTGTTTTGTTTTTGGCACTCATGGAAATGAAACAGATGAAACAAAGAATGAGTGTTTCCAGTAGTAAAGAGCCCTAAAATCACCTAGCTCACACTATGACACTTTACAGAAATGGCACTTGGCTCTTTTCTTTTTTTTCTTCCATTAGACCAAATGCTCACTGGCACGGAGGACAATTTTTATTCTTTTTATAAGACATATAAGTTCCTGAAATCACGCATAAACGTCCTAAGGTAGCAATAAGCATGCAGAAAGTAGTAAATATTTGGGAAGTGCTGTCTATGATTTGGATGAGTGAACCCCAAAGGCCAATATGTGAAAGGTTATGTCCCCAGTGTGGTGCTAATAGGAGGCAAGAGAAGCTGAAGGACATGGAACCTCCTGAGGGGTCCTTAGGTTACTGGAGGTATGTACTCCAAAGGTGCTGTGGGAGGCCCCATCCTCGCCCTTTTCTGCTTCCTGGCTTATGAAGAAAGCAATCTCCTCCACCACCCTTTGTTCCTATGTGTTGGTCCAGACGGATAGCCTGAGTGATGGTACAACTTCTTCTTAGCTGGGAACCTTTAGAACTATGAGACAAAATAACCCTTCTTCAATACAGTTCCTTCCTCAAGACCAGTTAGTATTTTCCCTTAAGTCCCCAAAGACCACCACAGAGCTGCTTCAGATGCAGGGTCAAGGGCATTCGAGCTCAGTTGCTGCACAGGCTCAGAGCACCACAGTCTCAAAAACAGCCAAGTTCCTAGTGGTTTTCAAGAAGTTGCTTTTTGTTTGTTTGTTTGTTTGTTTGTTTGTTTGTTTGTTTGTTTTCCAGACAGGGTTTCTCTGTGTAATTTGGGTGCCTGTCCTGGACATCGCTCTGTAGCCCAGGCTGGCCTCAAACTCACAGAGATCCGCCTGGCTCTGTCCCACCGAGTGCTGGGATTAAAGGCGTGCGCCACCACTGCCCAGCGCATCTTTTTGCTTTTTAAGAATGGAAGCATGATGAAGGAGGAGAAGCCAGAAGAGGAGAAAGAGAAGGAGAAGAGGAGGAGGAGAAAGAGAAGGAGAAGAGGAAATAGCAGCAGCTACAAACCATTTTTTTCCCATCCACAATGCCATTTAATTCTTCCCCACAGAGGGTATTTATTCAGAGCAAGAAGGCTTACAATGACTTTTAAGGGACTTTAAAATGTAGAAGGTCAGGAGAAAGCAGACCTCTCTGAGTCTTTCCAATGGTTACAAAACAACTGTATAACAAGCAGACCACAGTGCTCAGGTCACCACTGTCTAACAAGTAGACCACAGGTCATTCTCAGATCTTACTGTTAGAGAAGCACATATCGACACATCCTCAACTCTGTTCTGGGTTCTCTTGAGTAGCAATTATTTCCTTCATCCCTGAAGTTAATAAGAATACTACCCGGGGGACTGGAGAGATGGCTTAGGGGCTTGAAGCGCTTGTTGCTCTTGCAGAGGACCTGGGCTTGGTTCCCAGCACCCACATGGCAGCTCACAACTGTCTACACTCCAGTTCCATGGGATCAATCGTCTTCTTCTGACCTCTGATGGCACTAGGCATGCATGTCATGCACAGATACACATGCAGGCAAAACACTCATACACACAAAAGAGTTTTATTCAGAGAATACTACCCAGAGTTTATCAACATTTCTCAGGTGCCTCCGAGCAAACCCCATCTCATGTAAGCGTCACTGAATCTCAAAATTAGCGTGATTCTCACTATCTCCAAAAAGCTTTCAGCAGCCACTGCAATCCCAGAATTCCCAGGGGAGGTCTTAGACTTCAGACCTTCCTCTTTACCTACACATTCACTGAGATGCAGCAGAGCCACGGCTTCATGGTCTAGTTAGAGAAAGCCCCTTGACAATTTATAGTTCTTTAAAAGTGGGGGCAGGGCAAGCTTGATAACCCTCTCATTTGGATGTATTTGAAAATATTTCAATATTTAAATTTATGGGCCAGGTTGGTCGATTCCATTGGGTTCCCAGGATATACTTCCTGAAGTCTCGGAAAGGCAACTGGGCTGGACCTCCCAGCCTATTTCTATATCACTTCAGTTGTGATTATCTCCAGGGTCTGTGACCTTATTTGAGTAATGAGAACTAATCCAAAATATGTAACATCATCACTCTGTGCAATCAACAGAGGCAATAGGCGGGACCCTTCCTCGTGGGAAAGCCCTTCTCTGCGGACTGCCCTGCATTTCCTCTGCAAAGAGAAAGACGCCTCTCACCACAATCGCCCACGAGTGAAAAGCACGCTGGTAGAAATGGGAAGGAGAAAATGGGACACGGGGCCCCCCTAAAGAGCTTTTCTATGTAACCGCTCAAGGCAAACAGGGACCAGTTCACACCACGAACCTCCTGAGGGCCACAGACCTAGTCAAGGCATGCCCACTGAGCCAGGGGGTTTAGCTCGTGCCCTGACTAACGAATGAGCCCTTCCTTCCACGGTGCCACACAACAAGGTTGGAGAAGTCACTCTGGGTGGTAAGAATGAATGCAGCCAGGACATAGACACAAAAAAGTGTCTGTGTGGTCAGGGACAAATTAAGGGTGGAGCGGACATACTTACTTATCCATCTGTTTTCCATCAAAACTATTTTTAAAAACACCACTTGATTACTAATCAGCAGATGTGATTTTTTGTGGAGCTATGTAAATCACGTTGGACTCCAGAATTGACTCAGAACGTCTGCTTGCTTCACACCTCCTAACAGTGTGTGTGTGTGTGTGTGTGTGTGTGTGTGTGTGAAGGTAATGTCATTCCTGAGAGGCTCAGTATATTCTAGAGTTGTTACTAGATTCATTCTGACAACAAAAAAACAACAAAACAAAAAACCAAAACCACCCAACCAAACAACACCACCTTGAAGCAAAGAAATGGCACTCTATATTAAAACAAAGCACTAAACAGGACCTGTGCTGCTATCACGAGACTGACTCTTGGATTTTGGTAAAGGGTGCAGAGGAAAATGGAAGTCTGTTAGAAATGCATCCTATGCACAGGGAAATCTTTCAGTGTGTGTGAAATCCTGTCTTAATCTCTTTTATATACATGGAGCCTAGAAGAATGCCTGCTACAGAAGGAGTTCAGTATTTGCTCAATAAAGAAATCAAAATGCAAGAATAAAACAATTGTTCTTTGGAATTTCTCAATACCTGCACTTTGAGAACAAGTTTATCACCAATGTTCATCTTCTTTTCCAAAAGTTACATTTTGATAGACATCTCAGGAAGTAGAAAGAAATGCACTTTCCTTTTCTAAGGTGAAAAGTGAGGAGGCCTGGGATTAGAACAACGACTAGTCAGTATCTACAAGAGCCTTCATTTCAGGTTGGGTTAATCATTGCTACCTTCACAGGAGGGAGACAGGGAAGGACAGCTCGGATACACGTTCTACCTGGTCTCTACTGCCTGCCTCTCTTTCTCACTGCTGCGTCGTTCACATTGGATCGGTTTGTCTCACCTCAAAGTTTGTAAGTCACTGACCTTCATGCTCTTAGGTTGAAAAAAATCATTTCACAGTAACAAAGAGAAGGAAAGAAGGAAGGAAGGGAGGGAAGGAGGGAGGAAGGAAGGCAGGAAGGAAGGGAGGAAGGCAGGAAGGAAGGAAGGAAGGAAGGAAGG
>CABHPP010126883.1:11472-50371 GCA_902168425.1 Peromyscus attwateri | reverse complement strand
GCACACCTCAAGAGCTCCAGCTGACAGCTCTACCCTTGGTGCCTCTGTGAGGCCCTAACCACGTTCGGCATGTGCAGGTTTTCAGGGTGACAGTGTGATTTTAAGCACCGCCAAAATATGGGACATGTACCCCAGTGGTCTAAGGACTGTAATAGGGATGAATTTACGTTATCAATGTCAGTTTATAAAAAGACATAGCGTTTTGTAAATATGATGGCTGCAAAAAAGACGAAAGAGCCTTCGATGAGTTAAGTTGAAAATGGAAATATATTTTAAAGATTTGCTTATTCTATCTGTATGGCTGAAAGTATGGATGTATACCGCAAAAGTGCATCAAAAGCGGGCCTGAATGAAATGGGAAACAAAAGCAATGATGTCCACAGCCAGCCTTGTGCAGAGAGCCTTCTGGGCACCCCTTCTCAACTCCATGACCAAACAGTTATTGGTAGCTTGAAACTGACTGTAAGGCAGCACTCACACTGTGGAAAACGGCAAACCAGAACATTGCTTTCCGCAGGGCTGGAGCCAATTCACTGACTCGTAACTGTATCAAGCAGGGGAAAAAAAGAAGGTCAAGTTGAGTTTTTTGAAAAATTAATAAAATCAACAAACACCTGGTGAGAGCTGTTAATAACAGGAATTCCAGTAATGAAGGCTAGCTCTGTAGAAGACAAGAAAGTTAAAAAGATCTTTTAAATAGTTGAATATAAGCAAGTAAAGGTTATAGAAGTATACAGATTTCCAGAGAGATGAGTAATGGTGTTAGTAAGCAATTCATATCTGTACTAAAAAAATAAAAAATAAATAAAAAATAAAAATCTTTCTAGACAAATTACAGATGGTTCTGCCGGGAAGTTCCTCTTGACTTTCACTAATTCAATCATGCCTGTATTCTTGCAACTGTAAATTGTACTAATTATTCCAAATTCTATGGTGGACCTATATGAGAAAAATGTGATTTGGGGATTGAAAAGGAAATTTTTTAAAAAAATTTATTATTTTGCATGTATGGATTTTTGCCTGCATGTATGTCTGTGTACCACACGTATGCAGTGTCTTTGGAAGACAGGAGGTTGTCAGATACCCTGGGACTGGAAATACAGACAGTTGTGAGCTGCCATGTGCTTGCTGGATATTGAACCCTGGTCCTCTGGAAGAGCAGCTGAGACACATTGCTCCAGCCTTGAAAAGAATTTTTTTTAGCCATGAATTCATCTACCCCAAACCAAACATCAAAAATGGAGTCAAAATGCAAAAGTTTCCATACTCATCATATCTAGGATCCATTGAAGGCACCTACAAACCACAGGAAGTCAAAACCTTCTTCTTAAAGGGGCAGAAGACTCAGACAGATGCAGCGCTGGTGAGAAAATGTGAGCAACCAGTCTGTGCAAATGCCAACATGCTCATTACCAGCCACAGCTGGGAACTGAGAATGACAGGGCAATGCCATTAGGCACCTGCCAGACCAAAGACCACTTTAAAAGTCTCTCTGTGATGGACCTGAGTTAAATACCCAGAACTCAAGATAAAACGTGAGGCATGGTGCACTTGAGAGGTGGAGACACATAGATACCCAAGGCTTGCTGGCCAGACATCATAGCATGAGTTATGAAACAGGCTGGTAAGAGACCCTATTTCTGCAAACGGGGAAAAAAAATAGTGTCTGAGGAGAGATTTTCTTTTGGCCTCCATATGCACATATCTGCATATAAACACACACACACACATCCCTCAGTAACAAGTTTTTTAACAAGAATATTCTGTTTGTTTGTGAACCAATAAAACAACCTTTTGAAGAGTGTATGCCATCCAGTAAACACAAAGACAGTACTTATTTCAACTGGGCTATTTCAGAGTCTGTTGCTCTTAATATTATTTGGACTAGCTAAAACCACTATCCAAACCAGACTTGTATCAATAGTCAAGTGGACAAATTATGACTGTGCTGTGAAATACAATACAGTAAAAAAGAAACCTGCCTGTATAATAACAGATCACAACATCAGGTGAGAAAAGCAGGTCAAAGAATGGACACAGTGTGGTCCCTCTAATTTTGAGAGTCCTTTTTTGTTTTTCTTTTGTTTAAGACAGGGTCTCACTATGTAACTCTGACTGTCCTGGTACTCACTATGTAGAGCCTGCTGGCCTTGAACTCAGAGAAATCCACCTGCCTCTGCCTCCCTAGTGCTGGGTAGCTTTGTGAGTTCTTGAACTTTTATGTAAACTACAGTATTAAGGATAAATACATAAGTGTAAAATGATTAGGAGCATCAAAGATTATCACAGTTATTTCTAGGGGAAGGAGAGATGTGATCAGGAAGAGTACACAGAGACCATGGTGGGAAGCCTTTGGGTTCTGCTTCTGGACCTGGACATTTGGTCTCTAAGCATTTTTTTAAACCATGTATATGTTTGTTTACATCTTTGCATGAAAGTGTGTGCCCAGTTGTTTATAGAATGAGTAATTGTCCCAAAAGAGGTCCTCATTGGTGGAATTGATCTACAGAAAGATAAGAATAATGGCCATCATACAGAACATGATAGTTTTTTAATGTGTTTACCATCTTATGTGTTCTTCCTGGCTGTGGTAGTTTGAATGTGATTGGCCCTCATAATCTCATAGGGAGTGGCACTATTAGGAGGTGTGGCTTGTTGGAGTGAGTATGGCCTTGGAGGAAGTGTGTCACTGTGGGGGCAGGCTTTGAGGTTTCCTATGCTCAGGATATCATCCAGTGTCTCAGTCGACTTCCTGTTGCCTGCAAGATGTAGGACTCTCAGTTACTCCAGCGCCAAGACTGCAGGCCACCACGCTCCCCATCATGACAATAATGGACTGAACCTCTTGAAACTGTAAGTGAGCCACCCCAATTAAATGTTTTCTTTATAAGAGTTGCCATGGTCATAATGTCTCTTCACAGCAATAAAAACTCTAAGACATTGGCCAAAAGTCAGCATTGTCTATTGCTAAATACTATTTATGCAGCCCCGCAGTTCCTCCTTGTTGGTGATAGGACTGTGGCAGAGAGGAGACATTCTGCCAAAGAGGTACGTGTACTACAATTGGGTTCCCTACCTTATCCCCCAGGAGACTCCTGGTTAACCAACAGAGCAAGGCAACCACCAGAGAGGAATCTAGAGATCAAGTGTACTATAGCAAAGTCCATGCTCACATTATCAAAATGTGAGTGCCACAAGATGGTGTCAGGTGTGCCGTGGGGCCACAAAGGATGTCGTCTCCCAGCCTGGGTTTGAAATGGAGAGCCGATGAAGAGAAGTTGGGGAAAGGGGTGGAAGGCAGACTTTGCTGGCTGTTCTAGCCACTTACAAAATGGTGGGAGTCACCCAGTCTGAACTGAGCAGATCCCCAAACCTCTGGTGGGCAGGGCAAGACAGACTCAGTTGAACTGGAAACAAGGGTGGTGTTCTGTCACCACCCACAGACTTTTATTTATACTCTGGTTTTCAAAGCAATTATCAGAGCCGCCTCCTCAGGAACACAAGTGGGGCGGATTCCTTTGACTTCAGTGTTGTTACACACCCTCTGAATGTTGTGTCCATCGGTCCTGGTGTTTTCCTCTTGTTAACTGGAGATGTACTGCAAGGTTCTCTCCCCCCCACTCCCTTCCTCCTCCTCCTCCTCTTCTTCTCCCGCCACCTTTTATTTTTCTTGGTGAGTTGATGTACCCTCACAACTTCCATTACTATTTCTGTCAGAATGGCGAGGGAAGTCAAGGTTTGGGCCTCTAAAATAAACGTTCCTTTTCAGGTTCCTGGTGGACATCTCCACTGATTTGTTTTTGGAATGTTAGAGCTGGGTCTTTTTCATCCATCTCATGCCTTTCGTCTGTCATTTATCCCCTATTATTAAATCATCCATTGACTGCCTATCCCTATCCATCCCTATTATTTGTGCATATCTAGCATCTGTTGTCTCTGTTCCTACATTTGTGTCTGTGATTCTAGCCAGCTATTAATTTATGCATGCATGTATATTTTATTATGTGCATATTTTTATCCATTCATTCATCTAGTCATATGTATAGTTTGCTTTGTTATATTTACTCATACCCTACAAATGTTGGTGATGGCTCTTAAATTGTCTGTTGATTACTGAGAGCAGCTGATCACAGCATACCACCTGACTGTTTTCCCGCTTTTTATATCTATTTCTAACAATTGTTGAATGGTTTGGATATGGTCTGAGTGTGACTCTAAGATTCATGGGTTGAATGGTCAGTCTATAGTATGGTGATATTAGGAAGTGCTGCAAAAGGACAGCTCTGGAGGGAAAGATATCCTGACTTGTTGGGAAGTCAGGCTATACCTGAAGCTGGGATGCAGTGGGGGATGGTCTCCCTGCAGGATGGTAGGAATCCTGCTCTTCTCCAAGAGAGAGCCATTACAGCTGAAGAGGGCTTCCCTGCAGAGCTCTGCTGCTCCTTCTCTCCAGCCCAAGATGTTGCTTCTTCTGCTTCACTCTGCTAACGGACAAACCTGTAGAAACATAGCAATCTCCTCTATTACTTTTTTCTGCTCAGCTCCCCTCCAAAGGGAACGCCTGAGCAAAGGTTCTTATGTTCTGTGGCGAAAGATCTTTACCCAAAACTCTTTTAAGAAAGAGATTTATTTGGGAAGGAGGAGTCCAGGAGAGTAGCTGCCTCTGCCAGGGTCGGAAAGCACAGCTAACTGAACAGGCAGAGGGGCTTATCTAGGGCTTCTTAGGGGTGGAGTTTCTCCAGGAAGAAGATTTTCTGCCTAGGGATTGGCTAGTTTTGTTGGTCAGGGGCTGAGTTGGCTCTGGTTTCAGGGCCAAACTGTTTTTCTTTCGCTGGCCCTTTTTAGCCTTTTGGTTCTAGTTTTAGGGCCAGGGCATAGTTCTTTCACTGGCTCTGTTTCCAGGGCCAAAGTGTGTTTCTTTGGCTTTGGTTTCAGGGTCAGGGAGTGTTTCTTAGGTTCTGGGTTCAGGGCTAGGGTGTGTGTCTTTCTCTCGCTCGGGCTTTAGGGCCAGGGTGGGTTTCTTTGGCTGGCCCTTTTTCCTTTAAGATGTAGGGTCTGGTGGCAATGCCGTAGGGAGTGAAGGAAGCCCTGAATGAGTGAAGTCTTGAGTCAGTGTTTGCTGTTGACGTGGGCATAGCCATGTCAAGGACCACAGACCCATGGAGACATGGCAAAGCGTTCCTCCTGATCTGTGTGCAGATGTTGACAGAAAATGTCCACCACAGCTCCCCCACACCCAGATAGTTACAGCTTACACACTGCACCCCTACAGAGACTCTTCCTTGATGGGCTGTGTGCTTGACTCCTGGTTGATCTGCATGTGATAACCCCGCCTCTTCTGTAAGCCTCTATAGTAAACACACTGAGCTTTCTCCATCTGAGAACCCAGTCCAGCACTGACTGACTGTGTCTGTGTGTGCATCTATCTGTCGTTTCTTCATTCCCTCACTGCCCTAGTCAGGGCGAACCCCCTAAAGACATGATGGACACAACAGAATGCCATCAAGTCATTTATTATATTGTCCTTGGACACAGCAGCATGCCATCAGGTCAGTTAATACATTGTCCTCATGAGAGGTTAAGGTAGCTCTCAGGAGTCCCTGCTCCACTCTCTTGAGTGAACTATGTTAAGAGAGCAAGACTGACCCCTCCCTGTCTCAGGCATCATCTCTCACCATGTGATGTTTCGCTCTTTCCATACTACCCTCCACAGCACAGTGCAGACAGCTGACATGCTGTTTGGACTTTCAGCCTCCAACACTGTCAGCTAAACAAACCCCTTTCTTTACAAATGACAGAGTCTCGAGTATTTTGTTATAACAATGGAAAATAGACAGGTGGAGTTCTAACAGCTCACAGCTGGCTCACTGGGTGTAGAGAAGTGTTATGTTTCAATAGTGTAGTTCCCTCCTCATTCATATTCCAGGACTTGAATTTCACTAACTTAGCAGCTATTGCTGTCCATTCACCCACTGTCTTTCTGAAGCATTTCCTGGCTGCTTCTTCTTCTCAGTCCTTTATTTTCAATTTTTTCTGTCATTCTGTTTTAGTTTTAGCTCTTATATATAGAGTTCAGTGCATTCAAATCTCTTTATGTGAGTATCCCTGACTGTTTTGTTTTGTTTTGACAGGGACTTGTGTGTAGCCTACACTGGCTATGTAGCAGGCTGTCCTTGAACTTCTTGCCTTCATCTTCCAAGTGTGGGGATCACAGGTATGCACTCACACATTCAGCCAAGGTCTCCATTTTCATGGTGATCATGACCTATTTCATGATCACTGACTGGGAAATGTTTGGAATTATCCCAGCATCTAGCTAAGTTCTAGTAAGTTTTAGGCAGGAACTCAAGAGTTCGTGATTATCACAGATTGTATTTAGGAGTCACACTGAGACATAGTGTATGCTGTCTTCTATTTTGACAAATAGATGTTCATAGGGTAACATTTAAATGCATGTGTAAAGGTACTGGTGTTTAATAACTAAAAATTGCTAAGTATCAAAGTTGTCTGAATTAAAGATGTCTGAGTTAAATTAACATTGCCATATCTGAGAGTCTTGTCACTGGCTATCAATATTTAATAATAAGATAATTTATCTAGAAATGTATATTTACTCTTCAAATTATGTTTTCCTTCATTTTAGAAAAATTGTTACATGACTAAAAGAAAGTTTCACACAAATCTAAAATAATAATATATGCAACAATAAAATATATGTTTAAAGTACTCAAAACTTATACATTCAGAAAAATATAAATTGAAGTAAATGTAAACTGAAAAAATTAAAGTTTTGTATATATTTTTACAGTATAGTGATAAAAGACTCAACCATATTAAAATTTAAAATTTAAAAAAGCAAAATGGGACAATAATCAGTTAATGAAATAAAACATCATGTGATAAAAATTATGTATACATTTATGAAAAATTAATTATGTATTAGGTATTTTTATTAAAAACATATAATGTACAAGTTTAATGTGTCAAATGTATGTGACTGCCCTTGCTGTGACTTGCTCTTGAGTCTCATTATATCAGATCTAGACCTTCACACACTTCGGAAAATGTTATGATGTGGTTGGTGTTGCAGTGTCCTCCCTCCCAGGGCACCTGTTGTGGACATCACAGTACCACATACCTGCAGGATCCTGATGGGAACACTACTTCACATCTGCTCTGCTTCGCCTGCCATCCTAAACAGACATGGCTCCACCCAGGTTAACCCATTTGCATAGCAAACACTCTAAGGTTTAGGCCAGGGGAACATGCCCTGACGGGGGACCTCTCATGGCCCCAGCTCTTTCAGGAGGAAGTCTACACCCCCAGCACTGGTCTCGTCATGTTCTAGAGCACCAGGTTTGTCCAGAGCCATGCAGGGTATAGTGCCAATCTTGCCCACACTCACATAGTGGACACTTTATCCTGTAGTTTTTAATTCCTCGGTTTCTTTTCTACCCTTAGGAATCCTTCAGCATTCCTGACCTTTCAATCTTCAGGACTTGAGGTGGGAGAGAAAATAAGTACTTAAGCTGTCATCTCAAGCAAATCTCTTTCCAAAACACCGTAGTGATGCTGACAGGAAACACAGCTGCCCAGCATCTGTGCTGCTCCTGGTAAGCAGGTGAAACAGTGACCCAAAACAGCATTGACCCTCTGCAAGCACAGGCTGCCCACTCTGCCCTTCTCTCATGGTCTCCCCATCATGGCTCTGTGCTTGCCACCCTCTCCAGAATCCAGCATGGTAGTTCTTCCTACTGTAAATAAAACAAGCTCACTCCTTTTTGGTCCATCTGTCTCCTTTCTAGCCACAAAACACACAGTTAATTTGAGCTTCTTGGTCCCTTCAGGTGTGAGCATGTGTGGCGATTACTGGTTCCAAAATGAGGACAGTCAGTGACAATTAGAACCCTACATGTGACACACCTTCCTGCCAGCCCATGTCAGAGCAATTCTTTAAGCATTTTGTCACCATGTAGAATGGCAGTGGCATCATGGCTAGGAGCTAGATCACTGTCTTTTTTGGGTGGTGAACCCCATGTTCAGGTCAGCTCTGGGCACTCATTGTATTTGTGCCTATTCTATTTATAGTCAACCACAAACTTGAGACTTAGGTTTTCATTCCATTTCATTTTTCTCAATTTTTGGGGGGACAGAAAGAATTTCAAATATTTGTTTATTTGTTCTACAAATGCTTCAATAAACTGAATAATTGAAACAGTTCCTGCCTTACATTTAGAGGCTAATCAAGACTGGTCAAGCTGCCAAGACCTCTAACACAGGCAGCAAAGACAGTTCAGTCAAGTAGACTTGGGAGACAGGTAACTATTTTATGATAAGATATATAGCATTTGGGTAGGGCCTTAGAAGATGAATGGATATTTTCAGAACAGGTGAGTCACAGGGCAGTTCAGCTTAAAGGAACCTGTCTCACCCCCGTCAGAATGGCAGGAATCAGAAAAACAACATGCTGGTGAGGATGGGGACCGAAGGGAGTCTTTGCATACTGCTGGAGCAAATGTAAACTAATGCAGCCACCATGGGAATTGCTGTGGTGTGTCTTCAGAGGCTAAACATGGAGCTTCCATATGACCTCATATACCACTTCTCAGTGTTTACCCCAAGACTCCAAGTCAATATATACCACAGAGATCTTACTCATCAGTGTTCACAAGAGCTAAGTATGGACCAACCCAGGTGTCCAACAGCAGAGGGATGGAGAAGGACAATGTTTACACCTGACAGAATTATGTTTGTCCATAGAGAAAGAGGCTACACTGTTTGCAGGAGACTGGATGAAACTAGAGATGGTCCTATTAAGTGAATTGCACCAGTCTCAGAGAGATCCATTCTACATGTTCTCTCCTTTGTGCACCTAGACTTAACAGATACATGAAATCATGTGCATTGATGGAGGACAGGCAAGTAGATGTGAAAGTGGGCGGTGAGAAGGATGACAGGAGGGTTGGGTGAAAGAGGAGAAGGTAGAAGGGAACAGGGTGGAATAGGCCCAAAGTATATTTCGTACTTGCACAAAAAAGCTTTACATACCTGTTCTAATTTGCTTTCAGCTAGTGTGATAAAAAGCATTGTGGGGAGGAAAGGGTCTCTCCCAACTTACAAGATACATTTCACTGTTAAAGGGAGTCAGCAAGGGGCTTGGGGAGTAAGAACAGAAGCAGCTACCACAGAGGAAAGCTGGCGCTGGCTTGCGCTCTCTGGCTTGCTCAGCTAGCTTTCTTAAGTACCCCAAGCCCACCTACCTAGAGATGGCACTGCCCACAGGGAACTGGGCCCCCTAGATCACCTAGCAATCAAGGAAATTGTCCTCAGACTTGATAATCTCAGGAATTTTTTAGTTGAAGTTCCCCCTTTTTTTTAGGTATATATCAAGTTGACATATGAAGTTATGATGGTAATGTTTTATAATAATTTTTTAAAAATCAAAGGAGCAAAGGTGTTTTAGTCTTCTTGGGCTGCAATAATAAAAAATACCATAAACCTTATGGCTTATAAATATAATTTATTTCTCACAGTTCTGCATGCTGAAATGTTAGAACTCAGATGTTAGAGGCAGGTTAGGTCACGCCCTCTGTAGCTGTGTTTCTCTCCACACTCAAAACTGATTCTGCATACAGGCTCCAGGGCTACCAGAGTAAAGAGGTTGGAGTGTTATAGACCCAGAGCCTAAACCAATCTTTATCTTGGTCCATCTTTAGACGCCTCAAGAGCCAGTTGCTATTCACCTCTGCATCCAACCTAACATTCTTAGGACTATTTGGTAAATCCCTTGGAAAGTACAAACAGATCCCCAGGTTCTACCAACCGTCATCGGGGGAGTCGGAGGCCTACAGCTACCATCTCCCTGCTGTTCTGTACCCGCTCACCTGATGGTCCCACCAATGGCTTTGAAAAGTGTCTTGATTTATGGCTTCCTTTAAAAAAAATAAAAAAGGTTTATTTATTTATTGTATGTATATGGTGCTCTATCTCCATATATGACTTTATGCCAGAAGAGGGCATCAGATCTCATTATAGATGGTTGTGAGCCACCACGTGGTTGCTGGGAATTGAACTCGGGACCTCTGGAAGAGCAGCCAGTGTTCTTAACCGCTGAGCCATCTCTCCCACCCTGATTTATGGCTTTCTTTATTCTGTTACGATATAAACTTCATGAAACTGTTAACACATTGGAACATGGAATTTAGGTTAAACTGGGTCTGTGTTCCTGGGCTGAGATCACTCATATTTGGCTCTAGAATAAAGTATCTTTTATCCCCTTTGAGGCAAGAGCTGTGTTTTTGCGTTGGCACAAATGAAAATTTTTAGTGTCACTGCTGTTGATAAAGACTTGGAAACTTTACAAGAGCAGAGATTTATTTTTGCCTTAATTTATTGGGGATAAAAATGAAAAGTTTTGAATATGGCATAGGGAAATAATGAAGCAGTTTCAGTGTGGCTAAGAAGTGTGATTTTTTTTGTCTAAGTAGACCTGAATGCTCTGAAAATTTTAAAATAATCATCTAACTGTGCCAGCATGAGCCCTTAGTCGCCTAGGCAATAGAACAGGTTTCCATGGAAACACATGGGTCTGTATCAAAGAAATACCTTGATTTTTAATGGTAGGAATGAGCTTCATCTAAGGGGTACCTAAACTCACTGCTAGCTGCTCAGTCTCCCCTGGTCATTGAGCTTGTATCTGTGAGTGACCTTTACTGTAGAGAAATGAAAGACATACATCTCCTAGTTACATTTAAATTTTATTGTGCAGTGACCAAGGGCAGCTCACTTTTAAGGAGGGTCCCACCTATTAGTACTTAAATCTTCTCCAAAGGTCCTGGATTCCCTGCATCGGCATCCTCCAGTGTCTTGCCTGAGAGACAAGATGCAGGCCTCATGGACCCAGGGCTGAAGAGTCGGGTGGAAGGGAGCAGTATGAAGCAGACAGACAGACTTTCATAGAATCCCAGTTGGTGCCATCCTGTCTTTGACTGAGGCAACAAGTCAATATCCCAGGTCCAGCTCCTTCAGGGAACTCACATTTTAATTCACTCCCAACTCAGGGACAAAGACATGCCTAGTGCTGTCCAAGGTGCTGAAGAAGATTCTATTGAGGAACATAACTCCTGCCCCCCAACCCAACTAATAAGTTCACATAACTTAAACCACATGGTACTAATTAAATAAGAATAATGTAGGGTGGGATTATGGAGAGTGGTGGAGGATGCTATTTTGTAGGTGTGAGGAATTTTTTGTGATGAGTCACAGAGGAGCTAAGAAAACAGGTATTAGGAGTAGTGTCCTCTGTGTGGAGGGATGGCCCAGCCTACAGTGATGGCATGTGAATGATGCAGGGTAGCACAGTATGTGCTGGTAGGGATGAAGGACTCAGCATCACACTGTGGATGGAATTCCATCATCTTCCCTGACCATATATACATCTCCAGCCCAAAGCCTCACCCAGGGTCTTACCTAACTCACTTGACACCCACAGGTAATCAGTGAATATAACCTTCCTCTTCTACTATGCAGTAAAGTCCCTTTTAAGTCAGGAAAACCCGAGTCTAGCAGTCTGGGTAGGTCAGTAGGTTGATTCACACCCAAGAGTTCCCCAAATGAACTTCAAAGGGGTGCATTGCTGGCTGAGACCATTTGTTTTCTCCCTCAGCAGCCTGCAGGGCTATTGTATAACAGTTTCCTCAAAGATTGAAACATTTCATGCTGCAGGAACGCTCCTTAAACAGGAAGGTAAACAAGTCTAAATAGCTTCAGGAAGTTCCTGGAGCCCATCAGATTCACTGAGCCTCTCCCTGTCGGAATAAACAATAAAATCCGAGAGTCTCTCAGAAGAGTAGAGCCAAGCTGCAAAGAAGACTTGGAGATCAGCCAAGCTGCCTGGAAGAGGTTTAGACCAACTGGGGCACCTGGGCAGGACACTGTTGAATTGCCTGCAGGCTGTGTTGTGTGATCCAGGTTCTCAGCTTTGTCAACTGTCACCCGTGCTGGGGTGGGCTTTGGTGATTCAGCTGTCTTTGAGTCATTTCTGCTCCTTTAAGTAATCCCTCACCTGTATTTCTGTAACTAACCCCAGTTAAACCCATTGGCTTGCCAAGTTGGACTTCGGTGGTATCTGTACTTTGGTCTGTTGTGGGTTCCTTGTCTGGGGTGAGTAAATGTGTGTCGCATCTCTCCAGGGAAAGTTTTGTCATACAACAACAGCACCTCTGGCACCATGAAAGCTAGACCCCAGGTAGGGAGTTTCCTGATTGGCTTGAGGTTAGTTTATTTATGTCCTACAGCCTAAGTGTGTGCTGTCTTCAGAAATATGATCTTACCATGTAGTTAGGGTGGGCAGCCAAGGGCAATGGCAATAGCCTGTGTTGTTTTAGGCTGCTTGGGCTTCCCTGACCTCTCTGACCTCTCTGACACATACCTTGTACTATAGTTTTTTCATTTAATAATCCATGTCTTCTCAGAGTTACATTGTCCACCAATGCAGGATGATTCTGGTATGTCAGGAATTAGGTGGGGGTGGGGACTAACTCAAAGGAAATGGGTATGAACAGTTTTTCCATACTATTTCACAACTAAAATATAATAATAATATGAGTGGAGGGCTGGAGGGCTGGCTCAGCACTTACAAATGCTTGCTGTCCCTCCAGAAGACCTGGGTGCAGTTCCTAGCACTCACATAGTGGTTCATAACCACCTGCAACTCCACGGCCTCCAGGCCTGCAGGTGCTACACATAGATACACACAGGCAAAACACTCATCCACATAAAATAAAAATAAATAAATAAATCTTAAAAATAAGTGGGTGGATAAAGACCTGTGGAAAGAAAGAAGAGGAGATAATGAGTGGGCCAGTGTGAAGCAGGGGTGGGGCAGGAGATGGGGAGGGAAGGGGTAGCGGGTGGGTTACCCAAAGCTAAGGATGTATGAAAGAGCCTGTGGAAACCTAACAAGTAGTAAACTAATTTCAAAATACAAATTAAACATTTACTCAGAAGGCCTCTTTTTCATGGCAATCCCATCTCCTGCTTTGAAGACACAGGGCGAGGTCAGTGACCTTGGGTTCCTGGGTTCTTGCAAATGCCTCTGATGCCCCAGTAACGCCCTCACCAGAGCAGCTCTTTGCTGTTTCCACTCCATCCTCGGGCCCTGCTTCCCTTGGTGGTGGAAGCCAGGAAGATTCCCTGCCCATTGGGAATCCTCCATGCCTCTCTGCTTGTTCTCACAGTTCCAGACAGAGTGGAAAGCCAGAGCTGCTTACCAGTTAGTACTTTCCTGACTTGTTGCAAGTGAAGGAAGACAGCCCTGGTCTCCTTTAATGAAAGTGACCTTGTCAGACATCTACTTTCCCCATTTGTGAGAAGCATGCCGAGAGTCAGTCTACCATGCTTTGCATCCTGGCTCTGCTGGGCTCCATCTTGGTGACTTTGAGTAGTAGATTAATTTCTCTGGAACCTATCTTTAAAGCCAGAATAAAGTTAGCATCCTATAAGATTGTTATATGGACTAATGAGGTCAGCTAAGGGGAAATGTGCTCTATAAACTGGAAAACACTACAAGGTATCCGCAGAATCTGAACAGACCACGAGCATCCCTCATCTGTGTCTTCCATAGTGTTATGACGTCATAGTTTACTAACAATATATGTTGCCCAGGTATTAGACACTTTTGCTAATTGAGTCCTTTAGAAAAAGTCCTAAGTTGAGTCCTCACTTCTGCTCAGGCCTGGAAAGCAAAAGGACACTGAAGACCAGGTCATGTAGCCATATCTAAAATGAAATTGGGACATACCATCAGATCTCCTCCTTATAGCTGTGCAGGCAGTTAGGACCTGACTTGGTTAACAAAAATTCCTAAAATACCAGCTTAATTCCAGGAAGTTTAGATGGTCTGTTAGTTTCATTCTCACTCTGAAGCATGCTTCTTGTCTTGTGTTCCCCAACAGGAACCTCTTTAGGAAGGATTCACACAGTATCAGTATCTTGACCCAGGGTTTGAGGAGATCAATCTGGACCCAGCATTTTTCTGCCTATCCACTCCCATCTGTGCCAAAGGCTGTGGCACACTGAAGGATGCCTGCATGGCTGTGTCCCCTTTTCCATTTCACCAGCTTGCCTCTACCTGGAGCAAGTGTGCATTCTCTGCATCATCCCTTCTCCATCCTCCTCCTCTTCTATTTTCAAAGAAGTCTCCATGAAGAGGGCCTCACCCAGGCCATGCTCAGAAAACTAAATTTTCCGAAGATGTGTTTGCTACTGTTAAAGCTCTTGGGATGGAAAGATAGATTTATATTTTCTAAGATGGGGAAGTTACAGGGATAAAAAATCTGAAGGAAACTGGGAGCAACTTTACACCTATCAGTGTGATAATGCTTCTCATGGACACTAGGCTATTTGATACATGGCTTGGGAATCTGAGAGAGGTAAAAGCTTGAGATATGCCCCTGAGAATCTCCACTCCACCAAAATGGCCTTTGAAGTAAAATGTGCAGGGGCTTCATATGTGGCTCAGTTGGTAGAGTGCTTGCCTAGTATGCATGAAGTCCTGGGTTCAATTCCCAGCCCTACATAAACAAGGCAAGGTAGCAGACACCTATAATCCCAGTATTCAGGAGATAGAGATGGGATATTCAGGTTTTCAGGGTTCTCCTCTGCTACAAATCGTTTGAAGCCAGCCTGGGCTATCTGAGACTCTGTTATTTGTAACCTACTCCACATAGCCATTTTCCAAACAACCTCGACTGTCCAAGGTGAATGACTATGAGAACAAGCCTAGTTGCCTACACCCCATCTTTCCAGGGCTGAGGTGGTAGTTATTTAGTCTAGTATAGCAAGTTTTTTCATTGGCCGCCTGCTCACAAATAATGACACGGAAATTTATTATTAATTATGAAAGCTTAGCCTTTAGCTTAGGCTTGTCTCAACTAGTTCTTATAATTTAAATTACTCGATTTATATTAACCAACATTCTGCCATGTGGCATTACCCCTCTTCCATCTTGTACTTTCTGTTTCTTCTCCATGTCTGTCTGGCTACTCCACCTTTATTCTTCTCAGAGCTCTCTCTGCCCGGAAGTCCCACCTATACCTCCTGCCTAACTGTTGGCTGTTCAGCTTTTTATTACATCAATCACCGCAATACATCTTCATTCAGTGTACAAATATCCCACAACATTTTCCCCTTTTTGTCTAAATAAAAAGGGAAGGTTTTAACATTGGGTGCCAAATGTGGCAAGCTTTCTTGTTGCACTACCTTTGGACAATCAGCCCTCAAATAATGACCAGAAACTTATTATTAATTATGAAAGCTTGGCCTTATCTTAGGCTTTTTCCCAACTAGCTCCTATAACTTAACTCATTTTAAAAAGAAATCTATGTTCTGGCACATGGCTCAGTTACCTCTTCTTAGTATCATATATCCAACTTGTTCCGAGTCTGCTGGCAAAATTGCATGCCTAGATTCCTCCTCCCAGTTTCTCTCTCTGCTGGGAAGTCCTGCCTATCCTCTCCTGCCTAGCTATTGGCCATTTAGCTCTTTATTAAACCAATCAGAAGGTGCCTTAGGCAGAGACACATCTTTATAGTGTAAACAAATATTCCACAACAGTCTAGTTCTGGTCCAGTGAATTGATGGGTTAGACAGGCTTGACACACAGCTCTTTCCTGATACTAATTTTGAATGTCAAGAAAGGCTTTCCAGAGGTTTCCCCCAAAGAATGGCTTTATTGGGGTTCTTCCAAAGGGGTAAGTTAGCAAGCATGGCTTGAACCCACAACAATGCTAGAGATTTGTTTTGTGGGTAGCAAATCAAGAACAAGAAAGAAATTGGGCCAGGGACATGGCTCAATGGTACAGTCTCCATTGCTCTGTCTGTCTGTCCATTATCTCTCAGCTCTCATCCCTCATCATGATCATCTGTCTATTGACTATGTCAATCATCTAACAATCAATCATTATCCTCCTACCTATCTATCATTTATCCATTAAATCAATCTATCATTAATCATCCTGTCTCCAGGTTCCTTCCTTGTGACTGTTTCTGAGTTGTAAGCTGAAATAAGCCATTTCCTTTTCAAGTTGCTTTTGGTTGTGGTGTCTTAGCACAGCAATAGAAACACTAAATTAGTGCTAAGGCCACTTTGATATTAACTCCCTCCTCAGGTGAGAGATCCTGGCCCAGGATTGTCTGTTAGCTTGAAACCCACTCGCAGACTATGTCTTAGTAAGATGCTTGTTATGTCTGTGAAAGGGAGATGAAGCTGCTGCAGATATCATGGATTGAGAAGAGGCTAGATTCTAATATTACATTCTTACAGGTAGGCAGAGATTCCTGCAAGATTGGAGCTTGCCAGTCAGTCTAATCAGTGATTCCCCAGGCCAGTGAAAGACCCTGTCTCAAATAAAGATACAGAGTTATTGAGGAAGACACCAGACATTAACCTCTGGATGCCACATGCACATGCATACATTTGTACCCACATACATGCATTAAGCATGCACATGAACATTAGTACACTCACAGAAGTCAATATAGAGGCTGGTCTATAATACACACACACACACATACACACACACACACACACACACACATACACACACACATACACATTGGTTTTTCGAGACAAGGTTTCTCTGTGTAGCCTTCGCTCTCCTGGAACTCACTCTGTAGACCAGACTGGCCTCGAACTCACAGGGATAAACCTGCCTCTGCTTCCTGAGTGCTGGGATTAAAGGCATGTACCACCACCTGGCTTTGTTGTTGTATTTTTTGAAACAGGGACTCTGAGGTACTCTGCTGGCCTGGAGGAGCTCACTACATAGACCAGGATGGCCTCAAATTTGCAGTGATCCTTCTGCCTCTGCCTCCTGTGTGTTGGGATTACAGGTGTGCCACACACTGACTTTTTTCTCGTTGAATTTGACCATCCTGGAAATCTCAAAAGTACCATCAAATGGTCCCTGTCCTTTTATGTCAGGCTTGCTTCATCCTACACAAGTGCCTCCAGGTTCACATATGTTGCAGCAGGTGTCAAAGCTTCCTTATTGACTCTTAAGGTTGAATAGTTCTCCACTGTATGAGCATACTACATTTTGTTTATGTAAATCTACCCATTCATAATCTGTCCAGCCATCCACCCATCTCTGCACTTTTGCCCTTTGGCTATCATGAATAATGGTGCTTTGAATATAGGTGTGCAGATATCTTATGGAGTCTTTGCTTCTAATTCTTTTTTTTTTAATTGAATTTTTTTTTCATACAATGTATTTTGGTAATGCTTTTCCCTTCCCCCAACTGCTCCCTGATCTTCCCCAACTCCCCACCCACCCAACTTCATGCTCTCTCTGTCTCTTTAAAAAACAAAGAAAAACAGAAACCCCAAAGGAACACACAAGACGCCCCATGAAAACACAAAAACACAAGACAACATATACAAGCAAAAGACTGATCATTAAGACAGAAAATGTCCAAACAAAGCAAAATGAGACAAAAAGTTTACAAAACTACCATTCTCTTTGTTTTGTGTTGGCTGGCTACTCCTGAGCACGGAGTGGTTGTGGTACCCAGTGAGTGACTCCACTGGAGAAAACTAATTTTTTCCTTGGCCATCGCTATCAGTGGCAGAGAGCTTCTTGTTAGCTCATGTCCACTTCCCATCTCAGTGCTGGGACCCCATCTGGCTTTCATCTGTGCAGGCCTTGTGCATGCTGCCACAATCTCCATGAGTTCACGTCTATCAGTCCTGTTGTATCTGGAAGACACTGTTTCCTTGGAGACATCCATCCCCTCTGGCTCTTAAAATCTTTTCGTCTCCTTTTCCCAGAGATCCTTGAGTCATGAGGGGAGGGGTCTGATGAAGACATCCCATTTGGGACTGAGTGCTCCAAAGTCTCTCACTCTGCACATCGTGCAGTTGTGGGTCTCTGTTAGTTCCCATCCACTGCAAGAAGAAGCTTCTGTAATGATGGCTGAGTGAGCCATTGATTCGAGTGCCAGCCTGCTGTGGCTACTGGAGGTCCCTGGTAGAAAGCGTTTCTGGGGATCAGTGGAGAACACAGAGGAATGGAGATGGGCTAGGAGGGAGGGCTGAGAGGGCCAGCAGGAGAGAGCTCTTAATCTCTTTTTTAATCTTTAAATTTAAAAAATGTTTTGTTTATGGGTGTCTTGCCTGCATGCATATATGTGCACCATGTGTGTGCCTGGTGCCTGTGGAAGCCAGAAGAAGGTATCAGATTTTCCTGTAACCGCAGTTACAGACAGTTGTGAGCTGCCCGGTGGACGCTGGGAATTGAACTTGGGTCCATTGGAAGAACAGTCAGTGTTCTTAACAGTTGAGCCATCTCGCCAGCCCCAATATTTTAATCTTAATGAGCTGATGGGAGAAGATAAGTTTACTATAAGGCATGTATTTCCAACTTTATAATGTGTCTCTAAAAGGAACTATTTCCTGGGCCGAGTTAAATGAAGCATTTGGTGGTGGCAGTGACAGGCCAAGACCTTGTCCCCTATGTCTCCTTTTGGATTTCTCCGAAGCGGAGACATTCTAGGTGTGGGTGATGTGACTCTTAGGTCATCTTTAGGAGCCCTGCCCTCTGCATCTCTGCACAAGACACTTGGGTGTCACAGCTCCTGGCCACAGCTGCCTAGACAGTTTCATTCATCTTCTGCCTCCATTGCTTACAGTGCTGGGATTAAAGGGGTGTGTGTGTGTGTGTGTGTGTGTGCACGCGCGCGCGCGTGCGCGCACACACACATGTGGCCATGCTCAGCTGTTTACATGGGTGTTGGGGATATGAATTCCTGTGCTCAGCTGTTTACATGGGTGTAGGGGATATGAACTCCCGTGCTCATGCTTGTGCAGCGAGTGCTTTCCCAGTGCACCATCTCTTCAGCCCCAGAGACTTACAGTTCCTATGAAGCCCGTGACTGTCACAAAATCATCTGTCATCACAGCAACAGTCACCTTACCTCACGGCAGCAAGGCAGGCTGACCTTCCAGGAACTGGTTGGGAGACACTGCAGGCTGCATCAGGACCCTTAGTGGGAGGCGACAAGGGGGCACCAAGAGCATACTCAATGCTTTCTTTGTTTCAAATAGTTTATTAATCTGTTTGGCCAAACAAGTAATGGAAACCGAGGATAATAATTGGCTAAAAAGTTCAGGTCATGAGTGCCCCTTTCCCCCAGGAAACAAAAGACTCCATGGTTCCAGAATGCACCATTGGGATATGACACCATTTCAAAATCAGGTTCCCATTTATGTGTAACAATGTAAACTTCAAAAATAGTAAACTCTAACCCCAGTCCCTCTGTACAGATCTATCACAGATAGAAGTTTCTGGCAGACCTAGATTGTGTAAGTAAACAGCCCGGTGCTTAAGAGCGTCTTAAAAAGGTTTACAGACTCAGTAAGTAATGTTTCAGTCTTGGTCTGGAAGTGAAAGCCACCAGCAATTCCTCCCACACAGTGCACCTGCTGTGCATGCTACACACCGCCAACCACCTTCCAAACACATTGGCCACCAACTTTACCACTTTTGTACACACATATACACATAGAGTTTGTGGTTTGTTTTTTTTTTTTTAAGATTTCTACATCTAAATTATAAGACGGCGCCAGTGACATATGATGTCACCTCGCTTCACATAGGTAAGGACGGAGATGCATAGAAGGCACTAAGTTCTCCTCATGATCTTGTGAAGATGCAAGAGGGCAGGCCAACTAGGTCAGATTCCTGCTTTCTATCTTGTGACCTGGCACAGGCCTGTCCTCCAATTATCTTCATGTCCATTATCCTTGTCTGCGTCACCTCTCTCTTCCCTTCCCATCCACCCATCTGTCCACCCACCACCCAGCTATCCATCCATATGCTTATCCATCTATCCACACATCCATCCATCCATCCATCCATCCATCCATCCATCCATCCATCCATCCAGATTAACTGACAATTATCTTTTGGTTCATTGAAATTCCTTAAAATTAAGTATACAGTTCTGGTATAAAACAAAATATGACCTACTATAGCTGAAAAATAATCACAGTGTACAATGTCATTTTCAGTTGCTAAGAGGCAGAGCGTTTGCCCCGGTGTGTCCAGCTTGCCTGCCCTCTGAAGCAATCAATGCAAGGCTCATTTTACCCCACTTTACATTCACTGAAGAAGCACTGAGAGGTTCTTTTCTCTTCCGTTTTGAATTGGTACCCTTAAGTGGAAGGTCTGATGTGGAAAAGTGCAAGCAAATTGGACATGCCAATAAATACCATAGAACTTACTGCAGATTACCAAAACTGTACATGTATGTACACCTCACCCAACTGAGGTTCCTCCCTTAGGAATAGACCTCAAAAACATTACCATGGGGGCATCCCAGAGTCCTAGAGGAGTGGTCTCAGCGAGCGAAGGATGGGCGGGCTCTTCTGCTCCTGTTCTGGGGACCTGTGCCCAAGTCCCCACTGCTCTCTGTAGTCTCCTCCTTCTTCCTCACTTTGAGGCGGGTGAGCAACTTGATTAACCAGACGTCCCACTCTTCTGGCAGGAGCAGGAGGAGGAAGCCCAGGCCGATAATGATGATGGCTATGACCCGGACTCCGTTGAAGACTATCTGACTGGTATAGTGATCGACCACTGTGGGAGACAGAGTACCATTTACTCGGCAGCAGGGCTGTGGACATGGTGATATGTCTGAGCATCCACTAAGGCAGGAGGTTTGAAGTCCTTTGGGACCCCAGAATCCTGCTCAGCAGGATTTTGTTAACGCCGGCTGGGGTTGCCTCTAGGCTGTCCCGGTGAACTTCTCAAGACCTGCCTCCTCTGAGGCCTTGGGCTTGTGTGTTGCCATCTGAATCAAATCCAGCTCCTGAGTGTAAATGGTGATTTGAGTGTGAGAAAAGATAAATCAGGGTAACTGAGAGAGTAAGTGGAATTAGACATGCCAAGGTTTAATTCCAGCCAATTTGGGGTTTCAGGATGAAGAAAATATTATTTTTTTTAATTTATAATTTTGGTACTTTTCCCACTTTATTTGTGATGTTATACATGACATTCATTTTATAATTTAATCTCACTGTATGTGCATACGTATATATGTGTTTTGATAAACAAACCTGACCCCGTTCTTTTAGGATACTATTTGTGAATTTCTTTAAAGCTTTATTTATTTAGTCATTAATTAATTTATTTTGCATTTATGCAGATGATCATGTGAGTGCCGGTGGTGGGGCACAGTGTGGTCAAAGGACAGCTTTTGGGAGTCAGTTCTCTCCTTCACCCTGCAGGTCCCAGGAATCTAACCTAGGTCACCAGGCATAGTGACAGGCATCTTCACCCAGCCATCTCAACCCCTGCCCCTTGTTTTCACTTCTTGAAATAGAGTCTCACGTACCCCAGGGTATCCTTGAACTCCCTATGTAGCCGAGGATGACTTTGAATTCCTGATCCTCAAGCCTTCACCTCCCGAGTGATGGGCTTACAGGTGTGTGCCAGCATACCTGGCTGTACTGAAGAATTCTTGTTACTCCTTGCCCATTGATTACTAGGAGGCGCTAACCTCAGGTGAAGCTCTTCCTCTAAGGGCCTCCCTAAAGATCCCTGGCTTGTCCTGACGAGCAAGCAGCTGACAGGACTAAATGGGAAGTAGGTGCAGATCAGTTTGTAAAAATCCCGTCACTCTAACAGCCCCGATGGTGTTTGGGGTGCCCAGCTGTTGAAGTCCCCTTCTTTCCTGTTTGAGGACACACCTCTTTTCTCCTTTGCTAGCCCAGGCTGGCGACTGCCCTGCTTGGCCAGTTTCCAGAGTGCTGGTCCTTGGCTCCCTCCTCCTTACAGGAACTGGATTCCTGCAGTTGACACGGGATTAACTCTGTTTTGGCTGCAAGATGTGGCCCAAAGTAACTCTCAGTGTCAAACTAATGCAGGGTATGCCTTTTACCATATCCTCATGTAACACCAATTAAAACACAAGGGCTGCAGGGATGCTGTGCAGAAAGTGCCTTCCAGGAGCCTATCATATTTAGACTGCTTTTTGGCAGCTGTCCAGGAGCTCAGGTACCTTCTGCACCTTGAAGGTTTCTCTCCTCTCTCTCTCTCTCTCTCTCTCTCTCTCTCTCTCTCTCTCTCTCTCTCTCCGCACATGTGTATGTATACCCACAACATATGTACATATGTGTGCTGTGCTGTGGATGGAGATGAGGGCTACCTCAGCTATTGTTCCTTGGGCACCATCTACCTTTTGGGCAACAAGATCTCTCTCTTGCTTAGAACCCATTAAGTAGGCCAGCCTGGCTGATCTGTGAGCCTAGGGATCTCCTGTCCATGCTTTCTGGGGGCTGTGACTGGGTGTGATGCCATGCTGGCCATCCTCCCAGCTCTGAAGAGCTGTCTTATGGATTGTTTCCTTCATTTCTCAAAAAGAAGCAAAAAGTCATACACAGCCTTCAATTGGGAGGAGACACACAGACCAAAGGGCTGAGGAATGGGGACCACAGACATCTAGGATCAGGTTAGGAGTGCTGGGCTGAACCCAGTGTTCCGAGGCCTCTTCACACTGTGGCCATGAGGCACCCGAGAGAGTGTGGCCAAGATGAGGCATGTACAGAACTGTGGGACAGGGTGGGTGAAGGGCAGTGTCTCCGAAATCAAGAGTGGCTCCCTAGGAGGACAGTCCTCTAATGGCCTGGAATCAGGGGACCAGAAGCAACTTTGCAGGGAGCCAGGGTGTGAGACAGAGGATTATGGAGAGGAAATCCAAAGCTCAAACCAACAGAAGCAGAAAGGGAGAGTAGGTGAGGGACAGGTGAAGGCAGCTTCGGGAAGACCTGCCAACCCATGTCAGCTACGAGGCTCCAGGGCAGGACAAACGGGGTTCCCATACCCAAACAAAGGGCTTTCACCCTCTGCCAGGAGGCAGGAGGAAATAACACTCCTGCCTCACTGGAGTGCCAACCTGTTTCCACATGACTACCTAATGTGGCAACTTCTCCCCAACAAAGTCACTTGCAAAACCTCAGTCGTTTTCTGCTCCATGATTTTCTAGTTCTGTTCTCCATTAGGACAGAGACAGCCTTGGACTGTCTATGCTCAACTGGACCTAGAAATCTCTCTGCTAAGCTGGGCCTGATGGCATATGCCTGTAATCCCAGAGGCTGAGCAGGAGGAGTGCAAATTAAAGACTGCCTGGGCTATGACATGAGTTCAAGACTAGCCTGGGCAGCTTAGTGAGAAGAACCTATCTCAAAATAAACTGTTTAAGAAGGACTAAGGAACGCCGGGCGGTGGTGGCACACACCTTTAATCCCAGCACTCGGGAGGCAGACCCAGGCGGATCTCTGTGAGTTCGAGGCCAGCCTGGGCTACCAAGTGAGTCCCAGGAAAGGTGCAAAGCTACACAGAGAAACCCTGTCTTGAAAAACCAAAAAAAAAAAAAAAAAAAAAGAAGGACTAAGGAAGCAGAGCTCAGTGGTGGCGAGCTTGCTTAGGGTGCACAAGTGCCTTGGTTCCATCCCAAGTACATAAAATAGGTAAAGAAAAGAGCAACAGCAACAAACTGTGGCTCTGCCATAGGGAAATACTGCAGACACAATGAACAGCATTATACTAAATGCATTTCCTTTCTTTGCAGAGGTTACACATGCCTTGTGAGCAGCCACAGGAAGATTCGATGGGAGTGGCCATGTGAAAGTGTGCTCTCGAGTGTGTGTAAGCCCACAAGATGGCGTGTTTCTAATGAACAGAGACAGAATTCCATGAAACAATGCTTACCTGCATTCACAGGTACACTGAGGACAATTCCAAGAGACATCAGTGTGGGATACGTGACAGCGATTCCAAAATTTAATACGATATTGAATGCTGAAATAGAGAATTCCGAAGACTGGAGTTACTCCTAACTGTCCTGTCCTTGGCCCCTGTGCTGGCCTATTTGACCCCCGCCCCCCAGTTTCTCAGGGAGACAGGAGGCAGGCATTACAAGGAATCCTGTCATTCCACGAACTCCAGCTTTTTCTTGAAGACCCAGGCTTGGGGTGAAAAGAATTCTAACAAGTCACAGAACCTGAGTTTTGGAGAGAGGAAAGGGTCTGAAAAAGCTGACCAAAGAGCCAGTGCTAGAAGAGAGGACCAGGCATTCTGATTGGCTCTACAGTTCCTCCTTGTTGGTTCTGTTCCTGAGGCAGCTGAATGGGCATGCACGGTGTCCTGGTTAACTTTAATTGTCAACTTGACAGCCTATTGTCGCTGAAATGAGAGTCTCAACTAAGGATTGCCCAGATCAGATTGACCTTGTGGACCTGTCTGTGGGGAATTGACCTGATTGTTAATTGATGTAAGAGGGCCCAGTCCACTGTGGGCGGCATCAATCCTTAGGCAGATGGTCCTGGGCTACAGAAGCGACTTAAGTATAACCCAGTGAATGAGCTAAAACACAAGCCAGCAAGTAGTGTTCTTCCACGGTTTCTGCTTCAAGCTCCTGTCATGAGTTCCTGCCCTGATTTCCCTTAGTGTTGGACTGTGACCCGGAAGTGTAAGCCAGATGAATCCTTTCCTGATCTAAGTTGCTCTTGGCCATTGTGTTTGTCACAGCAACAGAATGAAACTAGAATGAGCTCCTGAGGTGCCTGTTCTGTCACTCTTCTGCCTACCAGCAGCCTTCCTCTGGGGGTGGTGACACTGGTGAGACTTTAATAAGAACAGTTATTAATCATTTTTACTGAACAGTTACACTTTAGCAACGCCCCACGGGTGATTGCTACATTAACTCACTAACCCTGGACTGCCACGGTGCTATTCAGAGCAGCAATGACAGTTACCATGACAGTGACCATAGTTCTGCAAAGCCCTCATAAAATCCAATGGCGGACCGGGGAGATGGTCTCCAGAATATCAGTTGCTCTCACAGAGAACCCAGGTTTAATTCCCATCACCCACATCAGACAGCTCACGGCTGCTGATAACTGCAGATCCAGGACATCCAACAACCTCTACTGTCCTCCATGGACACCTGCATATACTCACTCACTCACTCACTCACTCACTCACTCACTCACTCACACACGTACATGTAAATAAAAATAAAAATAAAAATAAAAATAAAAATAAAAATAAAAATAAGGGCGTAGAGAGATAGCTCAGTGGTTTAAGAGCACTTGTTCCTCTCGCAGAGGACCTGGGTTTGGTTTCCAGCACCCACATTGTAGTACACAGAGTCTGTAACTTCAGTCTCAGGGGATCTGATATCTTCTTCTGACCCCCGCAGGCATCAAACATACACACGATGCACATACATGCAAGTAAAACTCATAAAGATAAATAAACTCATACACCCATACACGTACAATGAAAATAAATCTTTTTAAAGGCCCCATCTACTAAGGCCACCCTAAAAAATCTTTTTAAAAAACCTTTAAATACTGTTCTTTAAAAAAATGCAAGGACTTTGAAAAAGAGTGAGAACTTTAGGACAGCAAGGGACCTTGGATTTTTTTTTTCCTCCTTTCCTAACTTAGGTTTCCAAAGGGTTCTGTGTCTATTGCTATTTGCTGAGACTTCTGCCCAGGGCAGGTGCCACTTACTCAATAAGAGAATGGAAAACCCACAGAGGTTTCCCCATGGAATGTCATCGAAGGAGTTCCAGTACTCCACCCGGGTGAAGTAGAGGATGATAGGGATGCAGGTGATGAAGAGGACGTTGAACACACCCAAGATGGACAGGAATAAGGCCGCTTCTCCGAACTTGGCGCTGCCCAGCAGCAGCTTGAACAGAACCTGCCAGAGAGAGGAGGAGGTGAGGATACCCCTGGATCCACCTGTGTGGGAGTAGAGCAGCACATAGTGGACAGAGCTGGGGCTGACCTCATGCTGGTCACTATAGTCCTACTGGGTTTGACCTTTCTTGCCCGTCAGTGAAGGTTGAAGCTTGATGGAAGGCTGCAGCCCGCATGTGGTGTAAGAGCAGCTCAGGCTGAATTATGTCTGGCCTCACATCGCTGATCTCCACGAGTCATAGGTCCGCAAACTGGATGGGGCTGTTATGTGTTGTGCTCACAATGCTGCATCCCTTAGAACTGCCTGCCATGATTGTACATCCTCTCTGGAGCCTCCAAATGGATCCTGACCTAGGGCATTTGTGTGTGTGTCTGGGGATGTGGGGGCCAGAGATTGACCTCAGGTGTCTTGCTGGATTGATTCCCACCTTGTATTTGGGACAGGGTTTCTATTTGAACCCAGAGCTTGCCTATTTTGTTAGTTTAGCTCGCCAGCTTCCTTGGAGGCTCTCCCGTCTCTGCCTTCCATGTGCTGAGATCAAGATGGGCTGCCATGCCCAGTTAGTATCTATAGAGCATTGGAATTCTGAACTCTGGACCACATCCTTGCAAGGCAAGTGCTTTACCTGTGAGCAGCCCATTGAACAGCCATTGCCCAAGAGAGAAGACTTTACCTGCAAGGATATTTCCTCTGAACCAAAGTGGAGGGACCTTGCCAGGCCCTGCTCCATCTCACCTCCCTTTGTAGACATGATGTAGGCCTTAGTGAACTGCACTAGACTTTCTCTCCCTGCAGTGTTCTTGTTTGCACATCATTTTTGGTTTTCAAAGGGCTGAGAGAAGAGGGACAGATGTGGCTAAATGGCCAGAGGCTCGTGTCTGTGGGCCCCACCCAGCCTGGTGCCTGGTGAACAAGGAGTCCATCAAGTACGCATTGGCACGGCTGTCCCTCGTCTGTCCTTGCGGCTCCTTTGCCTGCTCTGTCCCCCACATATGCGCAGGCAGCAGGGAAAAGGGGGTGCAGAACTCTGGCTGCCCAGTTAGTCCCTCAGGACAGGTGTTGTGGCTCGGATGTGACATGTCCCCCACGGGCTCGTGTGTTTGAACATGTGGTCTCCAGCTGTTAGTGATGTTTGGGAAGGTCATGGAAGCTTCAGGAGGTGGAGCCTTTGGGGAGGAAGTGATCATTGCTCTGTGTGTGTGTGTGTGTGTGTGTGTGTGTGTAAGCGGGGGTGGGGTGGGGGGAGGGTCGATGATTAATAGCCCTGAAAATGCCTGCATTTTCCATCCTCCATCTGAGGAAGAGAGAGGACCTAGGTGAAAGGAAAGGAGAGGAGGGGGGAGAGACAGGAGCTAGGGGAAGTGACAGCGTGGAAGCGCACAGAATTGGCGTAAGAGCGGCACACCCTGCCATGGGACAGTCACTTGTTGTCTCTAGACTGGCAGTTAGGACGTCCTTTTCCACGGCTCCCAACATTATGTCAAAACTTTTATTTTCTTTTCTGAGGCAAAGGTCTGGTAGCGTAGCCCAGGCTCTCCATAAGCTTTTGGCAATGCTCCTGCCTCAGTGAGTGATAGCATGACAGACATTTGCCCAGCTCTTGCCAAAAGATACTTTTGTGTATTCATTTCACAAGCAGTGTTTGAACAGCTCATGGACTCATATTGGCTGGTGCCCCGGAAAAAAAAAAATCACATGGCCAAGGATTTACATGACAAAGCCATACACATAATCTAGTTTTCATGTTCCATTAGGCACAAACACAGGGGGCAGGCTCAGGGGTCCAGTCTTTCTCAACTGCCTGTCTAGGCCCTGCCCTGGAGATGTCTGCCTCTTGATGCATCCTGAAAATATCTGCTCTTCTCAGAAGCCCAGACACCATCCAGAATGTCCAAAGTGACAGACTGTGAGCTCCAGAGCTCTGCTGCCCACATGCCTGCTGAGAAAGTGGGTTCCTTGTGCCTACCTTGTAGAGGGCTGACATGGAAGCAGAGCCCACCACCAGGGCTATGCCGATGACGGAGTGACTGTGGAAGCCATCTGCGTAGGTCATCATGACAATGCCTGCTATGGCGAGGATGGCGGCCACGATCTGCAGGGAGAGAGGGAAACACTGTCAGGCCGTGGAGGGAGTTGCAAGTGCCCAAGAGCTAGAATGTTCTACTCCGCGGTTCTTCCAGGTGAAGGAAAGTGGTGTTTCATGCTAAGACTCCTAAGGAGAATGGGCAGAGGTGGCTGATGGGAGTTGCTTAAAGGACACCTATCCAAACTTAGCATAACCAAAATCCTGAGGCAGGTAGTACAGAGTGGTAATGTCGCTTTGTCTCAAGCTGCAGTCAGGGCTGGCTGGCCACCGAGTCTTGAAAGATTGGGTATCCTATTCTGGGGACAGGTTGCTCCGTCATGATAAGGGCTGAGGGACAGTCCTTGGTCAGCACCTGGGAACTGCTGGCTCCCTTCCAGGCATCTCCAGGTTCCTCACAGGGCCTGGATTTGGTGTTTTCCCTTCTCAACAGGGACTGCGTAGTGGGGCCTGCAGAAGTTGTCCTCATCTGACAGCACCACTGACCAACAAGGACTGCCGACCACGTACTGCCCGGGAGGTGTGACCCCTCTCCCTTCTCCTTAGCTGCGTCTTCCCTGCGTCTCCCCTCTAGGCTGTTCTTAGCACTTGTAGGTTGTGGGGTTTGAATCTCTGAGGGGACAGTGCTGTGGCATCCAGAACAAGTGCACAGTCCGAGCAGAGGCAGCCACAGAGCTCCTAGAGCCCCCAGGAAACCAGGAGAGGGGAAGGCCTTTCAAAACTGACCTTAGGGGCAGCATCCAACAGCTAAGCTCCAGGGCATCCAAGCTAAGCATTTCCTGTGTGCTTTCTCACGTCACCTCAAAACAGGGAGTTGGTGTCATTCACCCCCTTTATAGGCGTAAGCTCCTAGACTCAGGGGATAAGGAGTCTGCCTGAAGGCACATAGCTGGAGGTAGAAAAGCCTAAACAGAGGCTTCTTCGTGTCTATTGGATAGCAAAGCCGGTTTAACACATTTAAATGGGCAACTATGATTCCCAGGGTGTGTGGTTGATCATGATTGACAGCTTGATGGGTTTAGACTCATCATGGAAACACTGGATCTGTCTGTGGGGGAGTTTCTAAATTGCATTAGTGAAGGTAGGAAGCCCCACCCTGAATGTGAGTGGTCCCGTTCCATGGGCTGGGGTCCTGGACTGAATAAAAAGGGGAAAGCGAGCTGAGCATCAGCCTTCACATCCCTGCTTCCTGACTGCAGCTGTGGTGAGACCAGCCGCCTCAGCACTCGGCCTCCATGCCTTCCTCACCATCTTGAACTGCACTCTCAAGCCATGAGCTGATGTAAGCCCTTCCCTAAGTTACCTTTGTTGGATATTTTGTCCCAACAAGAGAAGCAACTAAGACACACAGTGAGCCACTGCCAGCCATGCTCCTAGATGTAAACAGAGGCTTGTCTGGGACCCATTCAGTCTTTAGGTTAGTAGGAGGTACCGGGGCTGACTCTCCAGCCGAGCCACATGCTTCTTCTGGTGCATGCTTTCTGTAACAGTTCCATACGCTGCTATATTTACCTATCCAAGCGACCCAGGGGAAGCTGATGGCTACCAAACGTGGGGAAGCCTGGCCCTGACTGCCTGCGTGCCCTTGCTGGGTTTTAGCCCCTTCGGAGTTGGCTGCTTCCCCTTTCATCTAAAATACATGCATGTCACACAGGAATGCTGTGTGCACCGAGAGAAACGGTTCATCATGGGAAAGAAGCTGAGACAGCAGAAAAGCGAGCATCCCCATCTAAGAGCAAAAACAGGGCACGGGAAATGCAGAAGGGGGACAAATGGTCCTGCCCCGGGGCCACAGTGCTTGGAACCCTCTAGGTTTCAGAGGAAGAACGCACAACAGAATGACGTGGCTCAGTTGATAGAGAGCTTGTGTAGCAGGCACAAAGTCGCAGGTTCCGTCCCCAGACCTGCATCAACTGGGAGTGGTGGTGTGCACTGATAATCCCAGCATTGGGAGGTTGGAGGCAGGAGGATCAGAAGTTCAGGGTCATCCTTGGCTACCTTGTGAATTTGAGGACAGCATGGTATGTAAGAAACCCTAGAGAGAGGGAAGGAGGGAGGGAGGGAGGGAGGGAGGAGGGAGGAAGAGGGAAAGAGATATATAGGTGATAGATAGATAGATAGATAGATAGATAGATAGATAGATAGATAGATGATCCAGATTTCTGATGATTCAAAAGCGTGCATGGCTGATACATGAAGTAATAGATGGGAATTTTTTTTTTTTTCCTGAAGACTTGCAAGGCAGATTCCAGCCTCTCCCCCTCACTTCTCTCTTGGTTAAAAATCAACAGTGAAGAGTTTTCACCTCAACTGGGCTGTGCAGAAGAGTCAGGGTGAGGCTAGAGGGGTCAGAAAGAGCAGGTGAGAGTCCCCTGGCTCCCCTCCACTATGGAGACAAACAATTCAGGTCCTGTGGGATCACTCAGGAAGGTGGCACCAGAGACTGACTTCCTGGGGTCCTAGCAGTGGTTATGAGGGAGATCTGTGGCTCTAACAGTGGGGCTCCTGCTCTCTGGGTTTCAGCATTTCAGCAGCCCCTCTGGGACATGAGGCCCCAGCCATTGCCAGAAGTGTGTGGGCAGCTTCTCATCTCACTTCAAGATCCTTCAGTTAGAAGGTCAGAGCCCAGACCCTTCCCCAGCCTAGGAGTTCAAGGATTCTGGGTATGATGTGGAAGATCCACCTGCTTTTGTTCCATCTACTAGGACACAGGAGCTTGTTTTGTTTGCTTGTTTCACTGTGAAAGTATTCCCAGACTTTTTATGTGCAACAGTGAACTCTCTTCAGACCCTGTCACGTTTGTCCTGTGAACTCACAAATTCTGAGTGTAACTTCTTAATCCAGGGCACCCAATGGTGACCTCTTCCTTGCCCACTTTAAAGACTGGGTAAGCTAAGGTTCAGACATTGGCATTCTGCTCAAAGACCCACAGCCTCATCACTTGCTCCCAGATTGAGCATTTGGCCACCATATAAGAACCTCTGGCCCAGGGCACATATGAAAAATACCTGTAAGTAGAGATGAGGACAGTTTGAGTCCCACTCAGACAGACACCTCAGCAGCACCCTGCCCTCTGACACCAGGAGCGACCAGGGTCCTGAATCTATTATAAGACACATTTTCTTATTTTTGAACTTGTCTATCTGACCTAGAACTGTGGGTGCCCTTTCCCATCTTCAACAAGCTGTAACTGGGTGATTGAAGCAATTGTTCTAATCACATGAGTCATTTGCCCCCCCTCCCCATCTCCCCATCCCCGCCCCTGCACACAAGCAGGAGACTTGGTCATATCCTTTAAGCATGTGAATCTGATATTGTTTACTCAAACTCCAGGCTGGAAACTACATCAGCTCTTAAGTTTTTGGAAAGTCCCTAGTCAAAGTAGCAGCCTGTCCCAGGCACCTACCTGAATGCTGAGTGATTTATGCACAGTTAGACATGACCTTGGGCCCCCCTCCAGCTGTCTATTGCTTGATTTCACAGATTCCACGAGCTGTCTGAGCTTTGTATTGACTGACCCTGCAGCCTGCAATGGGAAGTTCTTCAGTGGCTGCCCACGCACTCCTAAGAGGAGACCATGCCTGCACAGTGTCCGCATGTTAAAACATCCTGTCACCCATGCTGGCCCAGTGGCTTCTCCCACAGCACCCACTGAGTACTGAAAGCCTTCACACTAACCTGTAGTGTGCAGTGGTCAGCAGAGGGCACTTGAATCAGAGGCTGACATTACCAGGCTATCCCAGGGGAGGGTGTTGGAAAGTTTCCTATCCACTGACCACGAACAAGCACAGATCTCAACCACCCTGTGTTCTGTGAGTCGGCTGAGTAGTTGGAGTGTATTCACACCCACATCTTTCAACCTCAGACCATTCTGTTTTCTCTGCAGCATGTATCATTGACCTTGAAGTGTCCCTTTCCAGTAACAAAACTTTGCTTGGGTCATCTGCGTCATGCCCCAAAGCTCCATGAAGTCTCTTGGTTCTTTGACCCCTAAATAAAGCCTGGAAAGGCATGGCCGTGGGTCAATGTCCCTAGGACATCCAAGTCTTTAGCTTTGAGTCTGTGTGAAGCACCTGCAGTCTTCCCAGAGATGTATTAGATCATTTATTTGCTGAAGGCTTTTCTGGGTGGCAGCCTGGGGCGTGAGTTTTTATTCCAAAATTAACGCTGCGCCTCAAAACAAACTCTCCCCCTGCTGTAAGCTAAAAATATCAGCCAGCAGTTGACTCATGTCCCCACTGCTGTTTGTGTAACTCAGGTGGGCGTAAGCCCACCCTCAAGGTGATGTCATTGTTCCCAGGACAATGGAGCAAGGATGGAAGCAGAGGACCCGGAGTCTGCCCCTTGATGGTTGCCAACATGGTTAGCTCGAGTGGGGCTACGGAGCAGAGCACTGGGTCCTGAGCACTCAGGAGGAAAGAGGAACCGATTAGCTGCACCATGAGTGACCAGTGTTCTGTCCTACTCGGCGGCAAGGGGGTGAACAGCAGAGGCAGCCCCTGGCCACCAGAGGGAGCAGGCAGAAAGCCACTAAGATGTTGTCCTTGATAAGTGGCACCTGTTTCCTCTCCATGGGTTAGGTCAGTCCATGTTCCCACTGGTATTTGACAGGGCACTTACTATGCTCCATGCAACTGCCATGAAGTTTGGCTAGCTTTAAATTTACTACGACTCTCCTGGAAAATGCCAGGCCATTCAAGTGATGTCATTGCATTTGCCCTTGATCTACAGTTTGAAGTGGAATGTGTCCCCTACCCCCAGCCCCTGCATGACCTCTTAGATTGCACTTAGCACTGATATTTCTGGCTACATGGTCCAGACAAGGTTCCAAACCCATACCATACACGTACAACCAAGGATCCTCGGGGTTTCAGATGCATCCTAATCTGAAAGTCAGAACGATGTCAGATGGCTCCTAGCTAAGGGGCATACACAAGCCATGTGCTGCCGATCAGAAGGTCACCACGGGACAGGAAGAAAGTATCGCAAAGACATCACCACTCCCTGGCTGACTCCCCGCTTGGCACAAACTTTAGGGAATGCCGTAGAAATGCTTGGGGTGAAAGGTGCTTCCATGAATGCTTATCCAGCAGGGTCGGCAAGCAAGAAGGTCTGCAGGTCACAACAAGAACTGAGCGTGGCTGAGAATCGGAAGGGCAGTGGTCACAGCTGACGAGCAAGCCAAAGGGCGGGTTTTGGCGGGCATGACTGAGAGAGGAAGACAGATAATAGAGAACTTACCCTCACTCCCATGAATCTGTCCCTGAGAACGATCCACGACAGCAAGAAAACAAAAGCTTTGTTGCAGCAGAACAGCACGGAGACATCTGTAGCGTTTATTTTCTTTATTGCGTGTAAATACAGGTAGTTTGTGAGAGTCCAAAGAACACCAAACGGTGCTGCCTTGGTAAAGAACACTTTCAAAGTCAAGCCATTGTCTCCAAAAAACCGACAGCATTCCCTAAGACAAGGAAAGAGAGAGAGAGAGAGAGAGGCGGCATTACACAGGGCTCATTCAGACCACGACTTGTCGTGTACTCAGCTAATAAATAAAAGAAAATGTAGGAGGTCTGGGGATGTGGTTCATTTGGTGGAGTGTTTGCCTAGCACATGAGAAGTCCTGGGTTCCATCTCCAGCACTGTATAAACCAGGCCTGCAGGCACCAGCATTTGGGAGACGGAGGCAGGAGAGTCAGAAATTTAAGGTCACCCTCAACTACTCATCAAGTTTGAAGCCTCAAAAGAAAAACAAAAACAGAAAAAAAAACCATAGAAAAGGACAGGATCTTTTACTTATTATTTTATTATTTACTTATGTGTATGTGTGTCTCTGTGTGTATCTAATTGGGTGTGCAGGTGCCATGGAGGCTAGAAGACGTTAGATTCCCTAGAGCTGGAGTTAGAGGTGATTGTGAGCTGCCCCAGATTGTGACCTGTTGTTGGTCCAGTGACCTGATGTCACAGACCGTTCCTTTTGCTTACTCCAAGTTTGGAGCCGATGGCTTTCATGGCAGGTGTGCTGGGATTATCTGACCAGGAGACTCAAGTCCCCAGTGGCTGACTGAGGGCCTCTGTAACTTTCAAGCAGAAGAGGAAAGCCACTGCCGGGGGCGGGTGTGTGTGTGTGTGTGTGTGTGTGTGTGTGTGTGTGTCTGACCAGCACCTCACGGGCTGCGGGCTCAACATAGAATTGTAAACTTACTTAAACACTGGGATACTTTTTGCAGCTTGATTGTGTGGTTTTCAAGTATGAACATTGTAGATGAGAATGTCATGTCACAATGTCTAAAGGATGGAACACTCTTGTGTGGGCTAGACTATTTTTTATTTTTATTTTTATTTTTGATGAAGGTGGTGGATAAGAATGGATAGTTTGCCCTTGTGGCCAGGCAGGGATACACACTTAAAAAATAAAATTTATTTGACTGTGTGTGTGTGTGTGTATGTGTTTGCCTCTGTGTGGATTTTGTGCACATGCGTGCAGATGCCCATGGAGGCCAGAAAAGAGTGTCAGATTCCCATAAGCTGGACTTACATGCAGCTGTAACCTGCTTTATATGGATGCTGGGAACTGAACTTGTGTCTTTTGCAGATGCAGCCAACGCTCATGATTACTGAACCATCTCTCCAGCCCCTGGATGGGCAGTTTTGGTGGCTGTGATACAAATAGTTGGAACTACCTGCAAATCTTCTCTCTGTTTTACTCTACCATGTGAAAGTTCACATCTCCCCATTGCTAAGCCTATTCAGAACAGAAGCAGCCGGCACATCCAGAAGGTCAGGCTCTTATCAGATGGGACCAGACAGGACACACTTCAGAAGAAAGCTTTCAGACCATTCCAAATGTTCCAAGGAAAGTTCAGTGGCATTTTGAAAGTGTTTGAGAAAAACCAAGTCTGCCTTTCATAGTCAGTGGAAGAAACAAGGGAAGGCTGGCCTGGGGGAGGTAAGCATGGAGAGAGCCTGTGGAGAGGGGGTATCCAGTCATAGCTGTCTGGAAATGAAGATCCTGGTGAGGAGGAGGAGGACTGGGTAGGTGCTGTGTCCAGAGGTCCCTGTCGAGGCTTACAGATGTGGAGTAGCTCACCCTGGCTGAGTGACAACAGCTGGCCAGGAAGGCAGGCACCTGGCCTGTAACTTAGAAGTAGACTCAGGCCTTACTAATCCTTACAGAGCAGAAGGAAAGACAGCACTAGCCAAATACCAAGTACACTAGAGAGGGGAATAGTGTGCCGGGGATCACATAATATTAAAATCACACAATGAAACAAAATTTAAAACATGAACTAAAGGGGATTTGGTAACACTTTGAATTCAATTTTGTCATTTGTTCTAATGAGCAATCTAAAACGCAGTGTTTTTTTTTTCTTTTGTGTGTGTGTGTGTGTGTGTGTGTGTGTGCCAGCTATGAGGTAGTCACGGAAGAAACTACACTTATTAGAGAAGGAACCCAGGCCCTGTGAGGCGGGAAGGGTAGAATAGCACTTCCTGTGTGTGAAAGAACATGGCAGAGTTTTGCCACCTGCACTGAGTCCAGGAGTCCTGTGTGGCATCCCAACAAGCCAGTGCCAAGTAGAATGCTCCAGTGCCTAAGCTGGTCACACGCTGATCAACGGCGTCACATCTGTTCTAGTGGGGTGGCAGCACAGAGGCTGGTGTCTGCTGTGAGATGCTCTGACAGCATTCCAGCTTTGCTTTCTATGGTGTTTTCTCAAGCCCCCGTGGGCCCCACAGGACAGATGACAACCTCCTTCATGTCTATCATGCTGGTTATCACACAGTGCCGTGAATGTGCCCACAGGGTTCTGGAGTTTTCCTAATGTGAATACCAACTTCTTCTACTTCATAAGAGATGACCACGTGTTATGGTGCGAATCTCAACGGTCCCCACAGGCTCACACTTTTTGTTCCCTGGACCGTGCTGATATCTGGGGAGGCCGAGGAACCTTGAAGAGGTGGGACTGGCTGGTATGAGCAGGTCACCAGGGTGGGCTTTTGAAAGCCATAGCCAGCTCCTAGTTCCGGACTCACTTTCAACTTCCTGATCATCAAGATGTGAACAGCCTTCATCTCAGGTTCTGCCACGCCTGCCTCACCATGTACTGGAACCTTCTGCAACAGTGAAGTGAGCTGTTCCTATCGGATACTGTGTTCAACACAACAGGAAAGTAACTAAGGCAGGGTGCTGGCAGGACTCCCCAATCCGCTGGTCTTGCTGCCCTAAAGCAGGATTCATGCTGTGGCATGGGCCATTCAAAGCCAACTGGACAGCGTCTACCCTCTCTGCAAATCTGTTTGACTTCTCCAAAGCCTGACAGCAGCTGGAAAAGTGAAGGAAGGGCGGAACCATGTGGAAGCATGGTTCAAGACTCACTTCCCAAGCTGCTGGAAAGGTGGAACTCAGTTGGTCTCTGACATGGGAAGCAGAAATACAAGGGTTCTGGGTCTGTGAGTCTGGAAGATTCAGCATGGACTCAGAATTCGTGGCTGGGAAGGTGCAGTTCAGCTCTGTAGAGCTTGGTTCTAATGAGACCAAGGTGGCCGGCCCCTGCTGGGCTAGTGAGCCTCAAGCAGGTTTAAGGCCAAGGACTGAGCACTAATTCACGCCAGCCAGCTCACCTGTGTATAGCTTTGACTGCAAGGGAACCCAGGAGAGCTAGGGAGTGGGGCAGAGGTCCATTTCTGCCACAGACCCCCTCTGGGTTTGTACTGAGTGCTCTCTTGGTGGCCATCCATGAAACTGCATAGCACAGCCTTCATCCCTTCCACTCAGTGATGCTCTGGACCAGAGAAAGGCTGGGAGATGGCAGGCTGCTCTCTAGTGCACCCAAGTCCCTGCAGATTCTGCTGGCCAAGTCAGAGACTGCCCAAGATTGACAAGTGTTTGTTTAGGGTCCTGGCCATGTCAGCTGTTCTGGGCATGTCAACTACTTAATTAAGCTCAATAATTCACGAGCCAATGAAATATAAGCAATACGAGGAAGTGTGTGTGTGTGTGTGTGTGTGTGTGTGTGTGTGTGTGTGTTTCTTTCTTTTTCTGTGAAATACAAATATAGAGCTTCAAGGAAGGCATCCTAAAACATGGCACTGAAATACTGATACAGAGTTATGTAAAGAATCACGGTGAGACACAGGACAGACAACTAAACTCCTCTTGGGTATTTCTGTACTGGCTACTTCAGAGGAGTCCCAGCTGGGATGTCCTGCAGTGGGAGATCGAGTTGGCCTTTTAATTCAAACCAGCAAGTACTTGTGAAGCATTTCTTTTACTTCCTAGGCCCCTAAAGGGTAGCTTCTGAAAAGAAAACAAAATTAAATTTATGTGTGTGTGTGTGTGTGTGTGTGTGTGTGTGTGTGTGTGTGTGTCCATGCAGATGCACACAGAGGTCAGAAGAGGACTTTGGATCCCCCAGACCTGGAGTTACAGGCAGTTCTGAGTTACTTGATGTGAGTGGTGGGAACTGAACTCAGGTCCTCTGCAAGAGTAGCAAATGCTTCTAACCACTGAGCCATCTCTCCAGCCTATCCCACTCCCCCCAAAGTAAACTCCTTACATTAAACAGACTTTTTGTTTTAAGTGAAGAAAATTTCTTCATTTTGTTTGTAATTTTTTTCTGCATATTTTCCCTTGTCTCTTTCTGGGGCTCCTTTTAATTTAATATTGGGGATTCCAGTTTGGTCTTCTGGCTCTGTTTTTGCCTTTTGTCTTTTTTCCCCCCTTCTTGGTTTTATTTTACGGACAATTATCTTGAGTTCCAACTCTTCTCTCAAAAATTTATAATTAGTTATTTTTCATTTGATTTTCAAGAGTAGTCCCAGATCCGTCTTATAGTACAGTTGGGAAGGTAAGCCCAAATAGAATGATATATTAGATGGCACATTAGCAGAAGATAAAGATGCTGTGGAAGTCCTGCCTGATGTAGAGAGCTTGGCTGTAGAGAGGTACCACAACAGACAGAGACTGTTAACTGAACCTTGAAGGATTCACCCAGGTGGGTGAGTAGATAGGAAAATAAATTGTATCTACGAAACGTGAACAAGTGATTGTGAAAAAGGAAGTGATCTTGGAAATTAAATATAAGATAAACAAATTCAAGAATCAATAGAAAAAACGGAATATAAATAATCTTCCGTAAAATGAGAGAAAATAAAATCAGATCGAAACAGGAAGCCCAGTACTAAACCAAAAGAAGCTGCTAGAAGAAGAAACAGCAAAATAAAACAGAGGAAATAATAGAGAGAAGTGAGTGAGAAAGCCTCTAGGAATTAGAATGGACAGAGCTTCAGGACACAATGGCCCAGCAGGCACTGAGCAATAATGGAGAACTACAAGACACACATTTCTGAAATAAGGAAATAAAGATATGGTTTTAAACCTCCCAAGAGAAAGTTAGGTGGTGGGACACACCTATATGATAGCACTTGAGGGGCAGAGACAGGGGGACTGTAAGTGTGAGGTCTGCATGGGCTACAAAGCGAGAACCCGTCTCGTCTCAAGAAAACAAACAAATGGAATAAAATAGGTCACGGGACAGGAAGCCATAATAGGCCCAGGCATCTCAACAACTCAAACAGAAGCTGGACAGTCATGGATGCCTGAAATATCAAGGAAACAAGTTTTCTAGCCATCGTTATGCATCCAGCCACAGATTCAATGTGAAGATAGAATAAAGACATTTGTCACGGCACAGTACTTGATAACTTTGTCTCCCAAGTCACCGGAGAGAATACATGGCTTCAACAGGAAGAGGAAACTAAGGAAGCAGCAGATGTGGCAGGGGCAGCAGCAGCAGGCATCAGGTAGGGGTGGCAGCAGCAGGTAAGGGCAATAGTCAGCAGGCAGGGGCAGCAGCAGTCAGCAGGCAGGGGCAGCAGCAGCTAGCAGGCAGAGGCAGCAGCAGCAGGTAGGGGCAACAGCAGTCAGCAGGCAGGGGCAGCAGCAGCAGTCAGCAGGCAGGGGCAGCAGCAGCTAGCAGGCAGGGGCAGCAGCAGCAGCAGGCAGGGGCAACAGCAGTCAGCAGGCAGGGGCAGCAGCAGCAGTCAGCAG